>VWZT01009822.1:2134-208808 GCA_013397055.1 Pachycephala philippinensis
GGACTTGGGGATGCCGGTGGGGTTGGGGGGGTGGGAATCCCATTTTTGTCCCCCTTGACCTTGAGGACCCCCCAAAAACTCCCCCAAAAGCTAAATTCTGTTGGTAAAGAAAGGGGAGAGTGATTCAGGGGAATTTTGGGGGTTCCCCAGGGCTTTGGGGGTCCTGGTGGGCTCAGGGCAATGTGGGGACCCCACTTCTGTCCCCCTTGACCTTGAGGAACTTGGCCATGCTGGAGAAATATTTCTGGTTGGCCTTGGCCACTTTCTTCTTGGCTGCCTGTGGGTTCACGATCTCCAACCCCTGCAGAGGGGTGAAGGCCACACTCCAGGCCGTGCCTGAGCTGTGGTCCCGGATCGTGGATTTGCCCCCGTAGATGACACTCTGTTTCTGCAGGGTCTTCTGCAGGGTCTTGCTGACCCAGGCCTTGGTGGCCTCGTTGACCTGGGTCTGGCGCACGCGGCCACTGCCGGCCTTGCCCAGGTGGCCCAGGCTGAACCCAAGATCATCCTGGTAGGCGTCCTCCTCGATCTCCCCGAAGCTCATCCTGCTGGCCTGTTTGCGGATCTCCGTCAGCCCCCAGCGCTCCTTCATCTTCCAGTACCTCTGGCCCCCTCTCTTCTTCCTCTGCCTGTCCAGCGGTGCTGGCAGCGGTTTCACCTGCTTGACTGGGGGCGGCTCCTGCCACTTGTCGAATTTACGCTCGACCTCCTCCTTCAGCTCGTAGACCACCTTCCTGTCCTGGCTCTCATGGAAGCTGTCCACCCTGGCTGCCAGCATGCACTTGGCGCCGCTTTTCTCCTCAGATCCGGCGGCAGGGACTGGACGATGCCGCTGTGGTAGATGAAACCGGTGTGGGGCAGGACAGAGGTGGAGGAGAAGCCAGACAGCGCCCGGCGCTGGGCCCCCAGCAGGAGGATGTTGCAGGCCGGCAGCTTGGACAGTGGGGTCAGGCCCCCTGCCCGCCCCCATGATCTTGGCGGCCGTGGAGGCCCCAAGGATGAGGGAGAGGTTGGGGGCGATGAAGGACATACGGGACTCCACGTACTTGTAGATGCGCAGCTTGGCCCTGCTCAGTGCCAGGGCCATGTCACACTCTTCCTCGATCCTGCCCAGCTCCTCCTCCGACAGCTGCTGCCCCTGCGTGGTGGAGGCTGTCACGCTGACCACCATGATGGTGGCATTGGTCAGGATCTGCTGCATGTTCTCATTGTTCTTGCATTTATCCAGGGAATTCCCCAATTCCTTGATGGTTCGGATGTAATCCAGGGCGTTGGGCACCAGTGACTCCAGCTCTGGGAACTGTTTGGAATATTTGTCCCAGATAAACTTGTGGATGATGTTGAGCTTATTCTCGATCTCCACTGTGAGGCTGTTGGCGTCCATGATCACCCGATACTCAGGGGCAACCTCCACCGGCCCCAAAACTTTGGCCACCTTGGGCTGTTTCCCGATGTATCCTCGATTTTCTGCATGATCTCGGCAGACGCCTTGGATGCCCAGAGCTTGGCAATGCTCCACACGGACTCTGTGGCCTCAGGCAGCTCTGGCTCCTCCTGCAGGTCCTCCATTGGGGACTCCTCCCCCCGCTCAGAGCCTTCGGCCTCATCCTCCTCCCCTGCCACCTCCTCCAGGTCTGCCAGCACCTCATCTGCCAGTGACATGGCTGAACTGGGAGCACTGGGAGCACTACCACTCCTGCTGTTCCTGTAGCAGCTGTGCTGACTTCACTTCTGTCAGGAAAATCCACAAATGCCAGAGGTTTATTTCTAAAAATGAGGCAGAGGAGTCCTGCAACTTTATCTGAATAAAGGGAGAGAGTCCACTGGGGCACAATCCCACGAGGTGTTCTCTCTCTGGGTTTTGGAGGGTGCAGCCTCCTTTTATCCTAAACTCCCGGCTGCATGTTGCCCTCTTCCTTTCCCCATTGGCTGAGGTACTAGTGCTGGAGATAATAGGTAATTTAAAACATTTTTTGTGTAACTTTAGTCAGTTTTCACAGAATGAACTAGGTTGAAAAAGATCTTTAACATCATCAAGTCCAACCTATGTTCACCTTTGCCCCGGGGGAAGGGAATTTAAGTTTCTTTCCAGGGCATTGTTCCACCAGGTGGAGGCCTAATGAGCTTAACAGTCTCCAGAGACTGGGAGTAGCACAGAAGACACACAAAAGATAACGATCATCAATGGTCATTGACAGACCATCAACTCCAAACATCACCCCTGGCATGGTTGGAGACACCTGGTCTGGGAAAGGAGAGATAAGAATGAGGACCTAATTAGCATCGGAGGCGAAGAGATCTGTAACCAATAGGAAACCAAATAATAAGGACTACGGTAACTTGGGACCAATGAACATTGCACCAACGGATCTCTATGGGTTTTGGCTGTATGAAGTTGGTGAAAAATCTGGAAAAAATCATGTGTCATGGAATGATCTTCTCTGCACACCTGGGCTATCTGTAGATGGAATGGTTTCTGTTGCACATCTTGGCCAGAGCAACATCCTGTCTGGAATAAAGGAATGCCTTGATTCTCTAAGACTAAAAATGTTGTTGGAGGGTTTTTGTTTTTCCCGCAGTTTCGGTGACACTAGGAAGGTACAGCCTTCCCAAACTGCCTACTACCCATTCCCCCCTTTAACCTATTATTTTACCCCGAAGTTCAGGCTTGTGCAGACCCTTGTCTGTTTCAGGAGCCAAGCTGTGTGGGCTCTGCAACAAACCTGCTGCCCAAAGTTAGTAGAGACATTAAGACCCATTTCAAAGATGTTAACACCTGTACCTTCATGCATCAAATTGTTTGTAAAGACATTAGCTTTCCTCTCACTTCCGACTGCATCACCACTTGTGCTCCAAATTGGTGATTTTTGTCAATTATGCTCATTTAAACTTGTAAAACTGTACGAACCCCTGTGGGGGATGGGCTTTTGTGGACATTTCTCTATAACTGCCCCTGAAGATCTCCAATGATGACCAGCTTTTATATTATCTCCCATACTAATATTATCTCAAAAGTGCGTGTTGTTTCATTTCTAGGTTGAAAAAGGCATCAGGTGCAGAAACTTTCCCAGCAGAGACCTGGGAGACACTTGGTTCTGTCCATTTGAGATACAGGCTCTGAGATGTATCACGGATGGGCATCTTACTGAAAGCCAGTGGAATTAGGAGCTAAATGAGCTTTTGAAAAGTTAATTCAGTAACAACACATTTTCTGAGTAGTTAATGCAAGTGGATTGATTAGTATGTGTAAGGGTGGCCCTTAACTAAAATAGCAGTGGGGAAAGGAAGTATTTATAGTCACGATCTGAGGGTTTAATTGTCCAACTGCCTCTGTATTCCAAATTATTCCTTGAAGACCTTCTGAACACAGCTGTTGAGGGAAGGATGAATGTTTCCAAACCTGTGCTATGCAAGAGCTTCGTAGGCTGCCTCAGCTGACTTTCAGTTAGTTCCCACTGTGGTCTCAAGCAGACTTGGTGCAGAATATGCATGGCTGATGGGAAAAGGCAGCACATCTGTCTTCTGCTGACTTTAACCCTTGAAGCTGTTTGTTTTTGGTGGAATATGAGGCCCCTGGCACATCAAATCTGTGTTTGCTTTTCCAGAACACAGGAAAGCTGGCTCCCTGGCAACTGTTATGGTTTCATTAAGATCTGAGATTTTTATGGGGCAGAACATTTTGTGCCATTTTTGCTGCCACTTGACACCCTGGTGTAGGGACTGAAAAAGCCCTGATCTGTTTGTGTGTACATATATCCTGTCCTAAAGGGGGATTGCAAGGATTATTTCCTTCAAAATGATAACTGGCTACTAAGAAACACCGTTCAAAAGGAGCACTGTTGTAAACATTCCCACGCACCCTCTCAAATGCTCTACCCGTGTAGCTCTCTGAAGGTTCTCTCTAAAGCAGGCAGAGCTGGTGTTGGAATAACACCCAGGCTTTTCCCTGGTCCTTTAAGAGGATTTACTGTAGTGTCTCCCTCCTAAACAGAGGTCAGACCAAGTGAAATCCACAAAAGGATTATTAATGACACCTGCCAGTGTTAGCGTAGAAACACATAATCACAGCATGATTATATGCAAGTGCTTTTATTTGGGAGCGCTCGGGAATCGGGGTACAGACCCAAATCAGATTCCGACACTACTTCTAAGCGGAACACATTTATACCCTTCCCTTACATAACTGCTATAGAATTATTAGCCACCCATTGTTCTATTATAATCAGTCGGGCATAAGCCTCAGGTCCCATTGCAATTATTCAAGCATAAGCTTTGAGCCCCCCTCCCACAACACTCCCTACATTCGCCGTTCATTCCTTAGGATTCTCGTTGCGAGTAACAATCACCATGCTCACCTCCCAAGCAACCATCGCTTCCAGCTCCACGGCGGGGGGGGGGGGCCACGGGGGCGAGCCCCAGGTTTAACAGAAACAATCGAGGTCTACCTGAGCTACTACAATTTTAAAAGCATTTTAACCCTATGCTATCACCAGGACAGAGCAGAAGAAGAGAACAGAAGAGACAAAAGGCCACCAAGTCCCCTCACATGAACTTGTCAGGCCCATGAATGAAGCAGCTCAGCCTCCTGACGCATCTCTGATCAAATATTATGTTCTCAGTTATTCCAGCTTTCTGGAATGGCTGCATGATACAGTCACCATAGAGATGACTTCTGTCTAGATACCCAGAGGGCCCATAATATATTATCCACAAATCAGAGGGTACATCTGCAGACCTCGTGGGAGATGGTTTATAGGACTTTCGGCTCATGAGCTCATCAGGTGAAGAGCTGGAGGACTGGCGGTGGCTGCCACCCACTGTTGGCTGGTCATTCTCTGACTCTTCATCCTCCCCCTAAAGACTTCCACATCAAATGTCATGGAAGCACTCTAAAGCTCAGAGCTTTTTTTTGACTGTCCTAATGCAAAATTGCTTGACCACTGCATGTTGAGTATTGGAAATTGCTGTATACCAGTTCAGGGACTTGTTTTTCGGTTCCAGATCTGGTTGCTTGCATGTGATACAAATTCTGAAACAAAGAATATGAAATTATGCATAGTGTCCTTCAGGTACTGATACCTTTTTACTGTAGGTAAGAGCAGGTTATAGAAGGGAAGGAGATTTAAGGCTAGGGTATTTCAAGTTATACAACCAGCTCTAGGTTAAATGCCTTATGCATGTTTTGGCAAAATATTCAAGCATTGCTGCTCCTTTATTAATTAGTATTCTCTATACCAGTTATGTGTACGTTATTTCAAGTGTCCGTTCACAGATAGGGTTTGTTTGTATTCATTCTCATGCTTGCTCTGTGTCATAATTTTCATACAGTTATAGGAACGAACTTGTTTGAACATTCCTTGTTAAGCATAAAAAAATATTTTCCCATGAGTATCATCTTTTTGGCAAACACTTATGTGAAAAGGAACTGCTGTGGAAACTGTTCTGTGTGCTTGGGAAGAATTTACTTTGAAATCCCTTCATACCAGAGAAAAAAAATTTTAGTATCAGTCATAGCACAGAAGGTCTGTGGAAACAGAAACTTCACCTAACTATCTGTGATGTTGATAAATAGCACTATATTTTCCAGAAGATTCTTGGGAGTGAAGCTCGAGTTAAGAGCCATCTTTTTCAACAGTATCTGAGGAAACTTCATTACCTGTTTGAACAACCAGGATATGCTTCTTGGTTTTGTATGGGCCAATCACATCTTGTTCTGTGATGATTTAGTAAGTGGGAAAATCTGATGCTGGTTTCTTGGGATGGGAAAGAGTTCTGCCAGGTTCAACTGTTATATGCTAATTTCACTAATGTAAGCACTGTCTTAACGACACTGTAAGTGTGTGATACTGTGACTGTAGCTGAAATCTGGTGTGCTTGTGGTTTTGGTTTGTCAGGTAACATTATACTGAGGGAAAGCTGCATTTTGTCTGGGATCCTGAATGCAGTTCTCCCGCCTTGTTTTTGATCTGAGGTCTGTAGGGGGTCAGTGGAGATGATGGCTGGGAACAAATGAAAGTATGCCAGTGCAGAAAGCTGCAGTGCCGCTATCGAGCATCTGTTGCTGTAATGTGTGAATGCTTGGCATTCTGGGAGCTGGGACACAGATTGTTGCTAGTTCCTTCCCAAGGTTATTTCAGAAGCACACAGAGCAGCTGGCAGGGTCTGGGACAGGTTTAACTCTCTAGTGGCTTCCAACTGCACATTGCATTAAAAGTTAAGTACACATCAAGAAGCAGTTTTTCTCAGCATAAGATTTTTTTTCTTCTGTAACTTATGTTTGACCTCAATACTGAATCCCTTGGTCACCATCTGAATGAATTACATAGTGTGAGACATGCAAAAACAGAAAATAGCAATCTGCAATAGATTTTGATGGGGTTTGGGCATTGTTTTTGAAAAGCGATTGTTGAGCAGAACTGAGCAAAATAATGAGATGTTTATTGGGAGCTAACATTACAGCATAGCCAGACATTAACTGCCCTGGAAATGACCTGTAGGATGTAAGGTGACAAGCTTTCATCAGTCATCACTGTTCTATCCAACCAGACAACTGAGGCTACAGCTTGCCATTCTTCCTACAAAAGGCTTACTCCACAACTGCGCACTGTCTGCTAATAAAATGTAGGCTGTAACATCTTTTTCTTTTGCATTTGATCTGAACTTTTTAGCTGTTTGGTAAACTCTGTATCAGACTTAGTATGGTGAAATAATAGCAGGAGAAAGTATCATTCATATGGGAAATGAAGTTCCATTGCTACTTAATGGAACTTAATGCTACTTAATTGCTATTAGACCCATCTTTTTCCTCTACAATTCAAATGTGGATGTAGGATTAGTTGTTGAAAAGCTACAATGTGAAGGCATGGAGACAGATGAGTAAGTCAAGTGAAATACAAAAATGAATAGTGACAGTACTTTTCATGGCTTCTCAAGACCTTAAACTTCTTAGCACCTTTGAAACTTGAAATTAATTGCTTTTCTAAAACATGTTTTGAAAACAGTTGAATATATACTCACCAGGTAATGGTGCTTCATTTCCCTGAATGTACATTGAGTTCATAATTGAATGCTTGTTATTCTTGAGCTATCACAAAAATAATTTTTTAATGATTTAAGCAATGAACCACTGCAGTTTTGAAGGATTTTGGGGCATGTATTTTTGTTTTGTTTTGTTTTGGATTATATTCTGGGACTTAAGACTCAACATACTTTGAATATAACATTCTTTAACCTCAAAGTAATCAAATTGTATGCTGAAAAATAGTATTTCCAATTTTAGTGGCATGTTTTTATTCAGGTAGAGAAAAATGGATGAGTGTGGTGAGTCACTAAGGCTGCTTGCTGTGCTTAACAAAGAAGTTGTTCATGGATGTCCCCACTTTGTTGCACTTTCAAGTGGCTTGAGATGATCATTATGTTGGAAAACATCTAAAGAGGTGAGCAAATCAAGGTGTCTAGGTGTATAGAAAAGCTAAGAGTCACTGCATAAAAGAGGTGAGGCAATCTTTCAGCACTCTCATGTGCTGGGTGCTTTTTATAGTTGCTTATTACACAGAATCTGCTGCTGCCCAATTTGCTTTGAGGCACAGTTGCCATCTAATTCACAAAAGGCTGTTCATGCTGTTCATCCTTTAATGTTAAATAGGAACTTATTTGCAATGCGATTTTTTTTTTTTTTTTAAATCCTTAGGTAAGTTTCCTGTCTTCTGATAGTATCTGTCTGAAATGTTGTTTGATGGAAGGGAATGCGTCTTGGCAGGTAATTACTGTACAGTAACCAAAACGGGTTTTCTCTGTAGGTGTTACATAAACACAACGCTGGCCACAGCTGAGCTCAGTTTCCCCATGACCTGGTCCTGTAGGCGTTCCTGTATCTGATGGAAGGCTTTACATCCCACTGTTCTCCATTTCCCTGGTGTCTCCGTTGAGATCTGTGCTGACTGAAAAAAGCATGAGAATAGTGTGGTGCTGCAAGCTACCACACACAGTTTTGCCGTAGAACTGTTTATTTTGCACTTTTTCTGTCTTTAGAAGAGAAAGTTCCTTTCACTGCTGTATATAGAATATGTTCATTTCATGTCACGAGCTAATTCTCTCCTAGATACCAGTGTTTGACTTGAGACATGAGAACTGGATCCCCATATGAGGAATAAGTTGGAAGTATAAACCAAATTGTTCAGTCAGTGCAAGCTACGGTTTCTAAACCAAACTGAAACATGGTGGTGGTTCTCTGGTGGTTGATGGAGGTTTGTTCACTGCATTTGAAATTTTTTTTTTACTTTTTTTTTGCTGCTTTAGGCTCTTTTCTCCCCGCTCTCCCTGTTCTAAAACCTTACAGATTGCCCACAAGCGTTTTTCTGTGAATAAATTGTAGGTTTTGGAAAAAGAGATGAAACACAGTTTCTGTTATTTTTCATCCTGCCTCTGCCGTAAGGGAAATATAAGCAAAATACACATTTTCAGGTCACATAGTAATTGTCAGCATGTGTTGTCCAGCACCTCCTATAATGAGCAACTCTACTTTGTCCTTCCATTTTTTCTCAGGGAGTCTACCTTGCCAGACTGAAACCCATTAGGTACACGTGTGATATGTAAACATTTTATATTGATATTCTTCCATAAACTTGGAACTAAAAGAAATGCTGAGTTATTTACAAGTCTCAGAAGAAACTCCTGTGTTGACTTAATGCCATGCTCAGTGATACAGAAATTTTTCCAGTGTACTTTCCATGAAGTTGTGTACTGGATTTCTTTCTGTATGAACATGACAGAAAAGAAGAGGTTTTGTTTGCTAAAGGTCAGATTATATAAAAAAGATGCACTGTTTTGGGGGCATTCTTCTTGCACATGTGCACTTTTACTGGGTCAGATGTGGGTGGCCTGCGCCGATAAAATCAAATATCTGAGTAGGCTGCTTGTGGACGGCTCAGTAAACAGCTCAAGTACTGTGTCCAGAAGTGCCTTAAAACACAGTCATGTAATATTTTTGGCTCAGTATATTGCAAAATCTTTGGTAGTTTCTTTTCTTTTCTTTTACTATTTCTTTTACAATAATCTGCTTGCCCCAACCATACTGTTAGATCTCTGTAGCATTATTGGGAAAAAGTCTCTCTGGTAACACTGAAAGTAATTTTTTCTCTCTTGATCAAATTTTCCTTTCATCTTGTGTATCAAAACCCCTTAAAGGGCTAGCATGGGCCAGATTACCAGGATATTAATGCAGTGCTCTCCTCCACAATAGCCTTCAAGGTATTTGCTTCACTTACATTTTTTCCTCTCCCCGTTCCCTGCATGCACACAGGATGTTGCAAACAACAGGCAGCTCTATTTTCAGACACTGAAAAGTTTCACAGTTTACACATCTTTTTCTCATGATTGATGGGATGATAACTTGATGGTTTCAGGATAGATCAAAATACAGGTAACTTGGTAAGCACCTTTTTTAGTGAGGAAGGAGAGTACAGAGATGGTGTTTCAGGAAACTGTGACAACACCTGGAATTACTTTTATATGTATTGGGCACGCCTCTTCTATTTTTTCTTTTGGCTTTGTGGTTTGTTCTTTGTTTGGACGGTTTTTGTGGTTTTATTTGTTGTTCTTGTTGGTTGTCTGATTTCAGGCACATGGTTTTTATAAAACAGGCTGAAATTTGACTTTGAGCTCTGTATTTGACAAGCTGCTCCTCCACAGTGATATTAACACATTGGTGATGAAAGGAAGCGTAAATTTTCCTACCTGGTATATCAGCCCAGTACACTGGGCTACCAAGTTAAATATTTTAAAAATTAAATCGAGAGGTCACCTACTTTTACTCCTACCTACAACTGAGATGTTTGATTACCAAGTGTTACCACGAAGCTGAACTGAAATATTCACATACAGTCAGAGAAGAATACTCTTGCTGGGTCTTTCACTCCTTGTCACAACTTTTCTGGGGGGGACATCCTGTCTGGGACAGGCAGATGTGAGCAGGTGTAAAGTTCGATGCAGAGATTTGAAGCCACTGGTGGGAGGGAGCCCCGAGCCTTTGTTGAGTGTCTTTCCCTTCAGAGCTGGTCTCTCTGCTGCCTTGCAGGCACTGCAGTTATTTACCCTTGTTCTGGCTGAAGATGAAGGGCTCTATTTCATTTGTTTGCACAGCTCTAAATGGTGGCACAGTGGTAGAAGCAGAAAGTTGAGACTGGAAACTAAGTTTGGTATTCCAGTAGTGTGAACCATGTGACAGAAGAAAACAGGCACACCTCGTGTCTATTTTGTGGCACCAGCTGAAATTTGTTTTAAACTGATGCGGTTTAAACTGATCCTAAGTGGATTTAGGCACACTGATTTTAAGTGAAGATCAAAACTCCCTATGTCACACAATAGTAAAGCTGGAACAATTTATTTAGGTTCTTGTTTGTTTTGTCAGCATGGTGTTGGCAGCTCCTTCTTGTTTTTCTTTATTTCACAACAGAGCTCATATTCAAGCTGTAACAAACTTGGTTCAGTGTGGTTGCTGTCTTCCAATTTTTCTTCCACTTGCACCCATTCTTAGGCTGCCTCAGAAGCCTGAGTTAACTGGGGCTGTCTGCGAGGACGGTGTTGTGAGCTTGAACAGGCAGGGGGCGCCTCCAAGAGGCAGGTGAAAAACAAAAATTGAGTTCAAAAAGCTCATGGAAGGCAAAAGTTTGGGCTGAGCCAGTATAAAGCTCTGTCTGGGCCAGGATCACATCACAAGGGTTCTGGACACATTTTAGCTTGTAATTTATTGAAAACTCAGAGAGGAAAAGAAAGTTTTCTTAAATCTTTGTATTAATAAAAGAAGGTGTTTTGGAAGATGTACCCTGGAGGTAGCAGCTACCAAGAATTAAAGATTTAAAAACAAAACAAACAAAAAAAACCCCCAAACCAATTTACCAGTACTATTAGAATAAAAGCAATGAAACTAACCCAAAACCCATTCTCTCTGATGCAGAGTTGTCTGAGCCGTAGGTATGACTTGGCTTAGAGTCATCCATGGAAATAAATAGGAATGATACCTGTTTTCCTCATTTGGGAGATGGATGTTATCATCTCTGATTTTTCACATTTCTTGCTCATCAAACACTGAAGCAGGAATCAAAATGAAAATCTAACTTACTGGTTAAAGCAGCAATTACCCTCCCCACAGCTGGAATAATAAAGTTCTTTTCTGATTTAAAAGAACAGTATGTTGAAGCATTTAATTTTCCAGATGAAGAAAATACATTAAAATAAATGAAGTTAACTTAGAAGCTTCTAAATTATAGTACCAATGGATACAAAGCTTTAGAAGAGTGTCTTGTTCAGAAGATTAGAATTAGAGTATCAGTTTTATTGTGGGAAACTGTTTCTTTGTAAAAGTGAAAAGACAAATTCCTTACTAGTTTTATCATCTATTTATTTTTCCTGTTATGATTCAGACAAATCAAAGGTTAAAAAGTCAGCATTTCATGTTTAACAATCTGTGACTCAGCTCAATAAAAAGAAAAATCATACATTCAATGAGAAATAGCACTCTAGACTGCCTTTATTACACAGAAGTCTTAAGAACTATTGGTTCTTTTCATGCACACACATGACAATTTATCAGCTGGTATTTACTGTGCTTTCCTTCCAGGGCTTACTGCCCTTCCTGTGGGTACCAAGCAAGAGGGTTCAGATTAACTTTTCCCACAAAAAAAAAGAGTTGCGGGGTAGCAAGGTCAGATGAACTGCTTGGAAGAAGGAGTGTTGTTAGTCTTTTACTAAGAAAATGTGTCCTTAAACTTTACCACCTTCACAACGAGCTCCATAGGAAATGTACAGCATCGATTAATGGTATTTAGCACCTATTGCTCACTGAAGAAATTTCCTGATTTATTTCCCTCAGCAATCAGTTTCTCCATTGTACTTTTTAGTAGCATGTCTGATTGCTTTGAAAGAAATAGTAACCATGTTTTCTTCCATTTACTATGCAGAGGTGATAGTATTTTGTGAGCATGTAACTTATTATTTCCCTGTCCCTTTATTTATGTGTATGTGCTACAATAAAAAAAACCCAAAAAAATTATATATATTAAATGTAAATATATTTAATGTGCTGGATTCTCTGTCATGCAAACTTCTGTGTAATGGAAATAGGGTTAAATATTTGCCTTAGTAAAAAGGACATCTGTGTAGCTGCATGTGTTTTATAAGCAAACCTATTCAATTCCACTGATGTAGAGATTATACTGCTGCAGCAGAATTCTCCAGCGTTAAACATTGCTGGCATTTAGCCTGTAGAGGTTTTAGTGGGATTTCAGATCCCACTTAAATGTATTCTTTTTTTTAGAATGTCAAAATAATATGCAATTTTAAAATCTAAAAATGGTAGTTAGGACACAAAATACCAGTTTTCATTTCTAAAAGAATTTACACCTCTGAGCTGTTTTGGTAATTTCTTGTATTCCATTTGTACAGGTAAAATGGCTACATTAAAAGTCTAATGAAAAAACCTTGATACATTTCTGTTGCGTAAAGTGACTTCCATAATTGGAAAACAGAAAATAAATATTCTACCTAGTTTGTGATGAGTCCAAGATTGCATCTTAACTATTTAAAACTCAGCGTTACTTGATGACAGTGACGTACACTTGCAAAACCTGCCCCCCTATTAGAAATAATGTAGTAATGCTCTTCATATCCTTTCTAAATTGTTTCAGAAACTGAGAAGACTCTGGGATCACAGTATAACTCAGATTGCAGAGTGGTATCTAGTCTAACTATAGTTCAAATATTTTTCCAGGATTAAGCAGAGCATGAATATTGTCCCATATTGGCATAACCAGAGAACATTCCTGAGCTGTGTGCCTCAGTACCTGAGGGTGGCTTGGTTAGGAGGTGCAGGAGAAGTTTTTCAGGAGTAGAAATGCAAATTTTGGGCCTGTTGCCAGCTTTCTTTGTGACCCTTTGTCTTCTGCACTCTGCTCTTTCTGTTCTTATACCTGGAGAGTGCTCTGTTTGTCTGTGCTCAGCTGGATGTCTGATTTGGTGCAGATGTGTCACACGTGAAAGTCAATTTTGTAGAAGAGTTTAACTGAGAAAGGGGTTAAGGAGAGGCCGCTGGAGTTTATGCCTGAGTTAGCTCAGCTATCCCACATTTGGGAGCACAAGCACCAGCCAAAGGGAACTTCTTGTGCAGTTAGAGTAAAAAGTCTTTTTTTGCCACCTTCCCACTCTGATAAACTGAAGTAGCTCTGACTGAACTTAACTCTTGGATCTTGCTCATATGCCTCTGTAGTTTGGCTCAGTCAAGACTGCCCTTTCTAAAACAGTTCATGATTTAAGCTCCAGATGCTGCAGTAAAAAGAAAAACAACTGAACAAGCGAGTGATGGATCCTGAGATGAGATCACTGGGCAAGATAATGAACAACTCCTTTCAGAGATGAAATACTACTGTAATTCCAGTAATGTTCTGGCTATCAGAGTTGAGTTACTATTGCCTTGGAGGTTTTGTAATCAGCCTGCTGGAGTGCAGCCTCAGTGCAGCCTCCTGTCTGCTATAACACTCCAGTTAAGTGACTGTCTCGGTGCAGTTGTGCTCCTTTATCAGACACTTCCATTCACTGCAGGCAGAGATGTGAGAGGGGCAGCCTTCTGTGAGGAAATAATCACAACTGGACAGGCAAGTCAGCATTCACAGAGAAGATCAGCAAATGTGGAAGGGTGAAAAATAGGCTCTCATGAGTTTGAGTGGCAGTGCAGGACATCAGCTTCTGGACTTGCTCCAGAACCTCAGTTTTCCTTCCTGAACTGAGAGGCCCATAACTGGACACAGCACTGGAGGTGTGGCCTCACCAGTGCCCAGTACGGGGGGACAATCACTGCTCTGGTCCTGCTGGCCACACTGTTTCTGAAACAGGCCAGGATGCCAATGCCTGTCTTGGTCACCTGGTCACAGACTGGATCATGGTGAGCTGCTGTTAACCAGCACCCCCAGGTCCTTTTCCACTGGACCACTTTCGAGCCACTCATCCCTCAGACTGTGGTGCTGCCTGGGGTTGTTGTGACCCAGCTGCAACCCGGCACTTGGTCTTGTGGAATCTTACGCTGTTGGCCTCAGCCCACTGATCCAGCCTGTCCAGATCCCTCTGCAAAGCCTTCCTACCCTCCAGTAGATCAACACTCTAACCCATCTTGGTGTCATCTGCAAATTGGCTAATGGTAGACTCAATTCCCTCACCCAGATCATCATTAAAGATATTAAACAGGACAAGAAACACGGGACACCTCTCTCGTCTTGTGCAATCTGTTGAAGCTGCAGGTTCATCAGTGAAAATCTGTGAGCCTGTGCTTGAACTGCTCATTTTTCCTCACCCAAAGAACCAGTGCTTTACATACCTTATGTTTTGTGTTCATACTTTGGCGCTGTGGGATGCTGTAACTGTACCCCCATTAACTCTAAAATAGCAACCATTTTCTATGTATGTGGTCATGTAAGACTGAGAAAGTCAGACTACTAACCTAGAAAAGGCTTAGGATAAAAAGGTTATTCTCAAATTATTCTAACTAGTGAAGCTGCTGCTTTTTGTCTGTATGCTTTGGATGAAGGACAAACAGTAGCTGGTGGGGCCAGACCAGGCCTGTAGCAGAGTCACGGAATATCTCAGGTTGGAAGGGTCCCATAAGGATCATCAAGTCCAGTTCCCTGCTCCTTGCAGGACTGTTTAAAACTAAGCCATATGACTAACAACATCATCCAGACACTATTTGAACGCTGTCAGGCTTGGCGCCATGGCCACTTCTCTGGGGAGCCTTTTCTGCTGACCACTCACTCTCTCACTAGGCCACTCTCTCAGAATCTTTTCCTGGTATTCAGTCTGAACTCCCAGGATGCAGGCTCAGCGAATGTTTGAGCAAAACAACTGTTAAGACATACATCTGACCTAATTTAAAACACTCCCGTGGATAGCAGACACACCTGCTGGGTCTCAGAAATTTGTCTAGCTATACTTGTTCATGTCTGTCTTGTCTTCACCAAATATTGCCAGCTGCTGTATTTTCTTTTAAAACAAGCTTATTGGTCAATATTTCCTCTCTGATGAAATAGTTTAGTGATGACTGGATGTTGCTTAGTTTTTCTGCTCAGTGTGCCTTACCAAACATGTTTCAGCTCTACATTGTTTCCACTGTATTCTACTGTTAATATAGTTCTTGTGCAAGATGGTATTTTTTTTCACCAGCAATTTGCTGACCCTTTTTCCAGTATCTCCTAATTTTTCTCATGGACCATACTTCAGAGATTGCAGGAAATTCCTAATTACATTTGGACATAGCATGGAGTAGTTCTTTAGAAGCTTTCAGAGTCAGCTCAGATGATTTTCAGCCATGCTCTGAAACATTTTCTACATTTTCAGGCTTAACTTTTTCAGCCAGTTACTTATGCTTGCTTTATTGTGTAGATTTAATCTGAAGATTAGCATGAATGCAAGAGCACTGATGGATTTCTGTAACGGAGGTGGGACAAGTAATTTCAAAAACAATATGAAGTGAGCAGTTCAGGTATCCATGATGCAGGTCTGCGTAAAGCCATTTGCTTATGTGAATACCAGTCTTAGTGTGGCACTTTGTAAAGGACAAATCAGAAGAAAACAATTCAACGTACTTCAGTGAATTCTAATATCTGCATTTTACTCTGTCCTTTCAGAACTGTGGATGATATGGCCTCCAGCTTGCTGAGGCACAAAGGTACCACTAATTACTGAGGATAATGGATGTCAGTGTGTTGTTGTGAGCTAGCAAGGCTTTCAGAAGTAATGTTTGAGCTGTAGGTTCTTTTAAAAACATTTGGTTTACCCTTCTCTTTCTTTAAAGCTGAGGTAAACCTTTACCTCTTTGGAGACACTGATTTGAAGCAGATTCAGGCTGTGGCTCTGATGTTGGTCAGTTTTCTTACAGTGAAAATTGCAGTAGAGATAACACTCAATATGGATAAAAAGAGAATTTCCAAAGTTTTACACAGAAGATTGTTGAATGCTGCTTTTGCAGAGCACAGCTTAAGATGTGTTTTGTAGTCCTGCTCTCTTTGTGTGATTTTCCTGGTCTGTCTGACCCTTCTGAAGTCACTCAGCTCGAAATGGCCAGGGGATGGATTCTGTTGGTTAAGTCAAACAGATGAATGGCACTACTGCATTCATACATGTGCCAGCAGCTCAGCTGAACTACCAGACATCAGTATCAGCTCTTAAAAGTAGGGCTCTGGAGGTGCTCTGTGCCATGGTGCTCATGGAGGGAAGCTTTCGTGCAGTAGAAGTGGATCATAAAAATTACAAGTGACAGCCAGTACAGAAACTTGGTTATTGCAGAGGCCCTGTGCAAGGCTGAGTAATGCTGAATAACACTGGTGAAATATTGCTGCTGATACCAACAAGAGGCCTGGAGGCTGATCTTGCAGATACTTGTCTGTATATTCTTATTAATACAAAGAAGTAATTTATCAACAGGAGTAGCTTCAAATGTAGCGAGGAGAGCTCTGCAACAAATGGCCCAGAATCCGTGTGCTGATGTGAATGTGTACACGGAGTTTAGCCTAATTAGCAAACACACAGCTTAGCATGTTAGTGCAATTATTGCCTGGAAAAGAAACCATGGCCATTGAATGTGGTTTTTCACCATCTGGAAGGTGGGGACATAACTTGAGCTATTGTTTTGCTAATACCTGTGAAAGCTAAGACAGAGCACATAATAAACAAAAAAGATTTTGTGGGAGTCTTGCCAGTGTTCTCTGTTCCTTGGAAAATGGTAAAGAAGGAGTATGTTTACTTTTTTGGTAAGGGACTTTGGGCTGGAGGGAAAATTAGCTGTAATTTTCCATTAAACATTGCTTGAAGGTGGAAGAGGAAAGATAATGAATAGTCCTAACATCAAGGAATGCCCAGATTGCATCATGCAGACAGCAAAGTTCTTAGGTTATTTTAGGTTATAAAGGGTTACTAAATCTACATAAAATTATGTTCTGGGTAAACCCCCTAAAATCAGGTGTTGGAACAGGCTACTGCTGTGTTCCCACTGATAAGATAATTTCCATTGTAGGAGTCTGTACTAAGTAAAGGTGAAAGGTACCGTGCTTTTTAAGGGAGATTAAAAGTGGTAGATTAGAGATACCTTACAGAAGAACTCCAAATAAGATGGTAATGATGGATCTAGAAACATGGAGATGAAGAATAGGTGGAAACACTTTCGACAGATGTCTGAAATATTAGATCGTTGTTGTAAGAAAAATAAAAGTGGGGAGGAGTGTCTGTTGAAGAAACATTTTCTGCATTTAACAAATAACAATTTGTGTGTCACTCTGAGTATTGGATTTTCATCCTAGCTAAGGCAAACTTTTAAATTGCTGTCAATGCTACCAGAAATAGGAATTTTTGGTTCCTTGGTGAAAAGCTGTGTCAAATGTTCTTCCTGACTACAACAGTTATACTTCGGTGCTTGGCAGAGCAGAGCTTGCACACTGTTCCTGTTGTACAGCAGCCTCGGACTCCAAGATCCTGTTTTCATTTTCTTCAAGCAGCACTGGATGTTCAGGGTGAACAAGATGATTTACTCGTTGAGTAAATGGACAACCAAATTATGTCCAGAACACAATTACATTGCTATAAAATATGCTTTTATGTTATTTTAAGAACGGTTTTACACGTGTGCTGCTCTTTCCATGACACAGGCAGAAGAGAACCTTATCTGAAAGTCTGCATGATGCAGTGAATTGCTTAATCCATTTTAGAGTAAGGGCAGACCTGCTGTGCAGAGCAGTGTTTTAGCATGTGGCACAGAATATATGTATTGTTTTTACAGTTTCTGTTGTAAGCCTTTTGCTTGTTTGTACATTGTCCCAGGGTGGCATGTGGGACAATGTCTAGGAAATATACCTGTCTAGGAAACAAATGCTTCCTATTTCCCAAAGCCCAAAAGCAGAAAAATGAAGTTTTTACCGAAAAATCATGGCCGCATTTGTATTGGTTCTTAAGTTGACTTTTCTGTGTGTCTGTAGCAAAAGAATACACTGCCTGTGTTGACAGTGTGGCTATAGCATTCAGGAGGAATGCTGAGCTGTTATGTTGTATAAATGAGTAATGTCTTGCAACAGTTGGCCTTGACAGCCTTACACTTTCTTAAGCGGATTTACAATCATCTAATATTTGCTCACCTCCTTTCAACCCTTAAAGCATCAGCTTCTCTTTAGTCACTGTAAATCTAGGGCTATTCTTTCAGGAGGAAGTTCCCCCCAAGTGATTTCAATGACCTGAAATGCTAAGTGAGATGGCTGCACCTTTAATGAGAGGGATATTAAAGGTGCAGCCTTTAATATCCCTCTGTCAGAAGAGAATATTTGTATTCTTATTTGGCCAATGAGAGTCTCATTACAGCAATTTCCAGATAGAAAAGAGCTGAATGCTGAAGCTCAGCTTTAATTAAGTGTGCTACATCTAGCTCAGCTTCTCTAATAGGCTTAGATGAAGAAATACCAAATAATTAAAGGGATAAGGTAGAGTAATGACTAGGAGTTATAACAAAGAACCAAGTCTGGTTTCTTTTAATCATGGAATGTTTTCCTTTTTTTGAGTGTGGACTTCAACATTTCAGCCCTTGTGGCTTAGTTCCCTCAGCTGAAGAAATAAATGATCATAACACTCCTGAAAAAGTGAAAAATAGTTGACAGCAACCAAACAAGACCTATCATTTTTCTGCATGTTGCTACAGAGGAAAACACAAAATCGTGATGGGTATGGATGAATTTTTGAAAGATTAGCACTTAGACGGTTGCTGCAAAGACAATTACTGTGGGTTTGATCACAAAGAAATCTGGAAATTTGTTAAGGTTCTGTGACGATGCAAATTTTGGTAATTTGTTACCACAACTCTTTCATACTGTAGTTTTCACATTCACTCCTTCATAGTGCAGTTGAAAACTATGAAAACTATTTTAAAAAGTCAAACAAAAAGCTCCAAATTAATATCAGTTGTAGCTAAAAGCATCATTGAAACACTACAATTCTCAAGAATTTAGAAACCATGTAGCAACACCATGATTTGATTCAGACATTTGCAGACTCTGGACAGTGGACCGCTTCCAATCTTTCCTCTTTGTTATCCAAATTTTAATTTAATGCTTTGTAAAGTTGCTGTGAGATGCTAATTATTACCTCGTGGTCAGCTTTGGACCAGCTCCCGCAGTGCTGTGGTCCCAATGGTTTGCAGGAGCATAAAAAATACTCTAGTGCTTTTTTCCATCCAATTAAGTTCTTGCAAGGAACACGTCTTCACGCTAGTGCTCCCACTGTATTACTGTATTCTTAGCAAAAACTTCCCAAAGAAAGGCCACACTTCAAAGCAGCTGAGCCAGGGGAGATGAAACACACATGCTATTGTAGGGCAGGATTGGAAAAAAAAGGAAGAACACCACCATCAAGAGAAGTTCAGCAGCATGGATTCAGCCTTTCTCTTAACTTTCCATTCTCTTGGTAGTGAAATAATTGCAGTAGCTATTTAAATATGTATTGTGTCTTTCTCTCATGTCTTGAGGAAATTGGAGAAGGGTAAGAAACAGAGGGGGATAGTCCAGAGGAAAATGAACAATGGAATAGCACAGAGGGAAGTCATTGTCTACTTAATTTCACTCTGCTGCACACTGTTGAGGGCTTTATAGTTTGACAACAATGACAGAGCTGTCATCAGTCCCCACTGTGAAACCTTAGACTTCTGCTTTAACTAGTTCACCACTGGCAACATAAACAGGAGCTTGTGATCAAGTCATGTCATGTCTTGTGACAAAGCTGAGATACAGAATAATATGTAATTGTACAAAGAATCATGAACAATAAAGAAAAGGGACCCAGATGAAAATGAGGACATACGTTTTTATTTGCTTAGAAGCTAATTGTAGTTTTTTACTTTTTTTGACTTTTGCATGTGGGCTGAATTTAAATGTCCTTCCACACCAGAAATCTGCTCAATTTATGGATTTGAAAAACTTAGATATGTGTGGAGCTCAGTGCAACCTATTTCTAGTGATAGAAAGGGAAACTCCAGTGTGAGGTTTTTTCAGTACCTCAGGCTGTAATTGTCACCGATGTGTGTTCTCAGTTAATGAGGCATTCAGTACTTTATCACAGAAATGGGAGACTTGTGCACAGGTTGTACCACTGAAATAATTGTCAAACGTGTTTGTGCTTGTCAGCTGAATGTTAACTGGTGGTGACCTGTCCTGATGAAGCAAACAGCTGGCTTTGCTTGACATGCTGGAAAAGAATATATTTTATTTTTGTTACAGGTTCAGAAATATCAATTAAGTGTTGGAAATGTGCTTGAGGCTATGAAATGGCCACTTTGATCCAGGATTCCTTGTTGTTTGGACTTGTTCAAGTGCTGAAGTTTGGTATGGCCCCTTGCGGGGATAGCCTGAATAGAAATAACTGTATTTTAGATAACAATTATTGTTTTCATCAATACACTTGATCATCGAGGCTAGGTTTTCACTTAGGTCCATTTCAGTGCTCTTGTCCTTTTTGCTTGATCACTGGATTTATTTCACCAGGCAGATTACAGAATTGATGTTACAAAATGGAAGCATGAGTTGGGTGGAAAAAGGCAGGAACCAACTGCCCTGAACATCTCAGGCTGGCCTGGAAATGCTGGGTTTGGTGAAAGGAGGGTGGCAAGAGCTGGGCAATTTTGAGTCTTAGAAAAAATGGTGTGTGATTAAGATTTTGAGAGACTGTAGGTACGTAAGTTGTATCAATTACTTACGTGGTTTCCTGGGATTGCTGCTTTAACACATCAAACTTGGAACTTTAGAAAAGAATAACGGAGTCTAGGGAGAATCAGATTGGAGAGAGGTGTGAAGGAAAAAAACAAACACAGAAAGGGTCCAGGTGACATTGTAAACCACCAGACCACGTCTGGGTGCTTTATCATGGCACTAAAAACTCCCCTTTCTAGTTTAGTTTATATGCTTCATGGAAATTGAAAATCTGGCCTTGGAATATATTTAGAAATCTCTCAGGATTTATTGTCTGATATTACGGTAATGCTTTTTCCCTGGGCTTGACAAAAACCTCCAAAAAAACCCAACCCCTCAATCCCCTCAAACCAGTGGAGTCTGTCCATCCTGCTCTTGTCAGTGAAATAAAAATCCATTTATTTGACAGGAAAGCTGCTAAGTAAAAGCACCCAAAGCAAATCAATCCTTCCTAAAAATTCCGGAATCAAAATGGAATTGGATATTGAATTGTGGCCATCCTGCACATATTAGGAAATCAATTACAGCTTTTCAGGTGCCACTCTATTTGAAAGTGAATTAAATTGTTTACTTTTCTATCGAGGCCATCTCTTTCCTGTCCATTGCATTCTGTCACAGTTATCACTGGTTGCATCTCACCCCAGGCTCATAATAAAATGTGTCATACATCATCTCATACACAAAATCTCATTAAAAGTGAACCGCCAAAAGAAAATAGAGTAAATGCTTCCCTTCAGCCTGCAAAGGATATAAACATTTATTATTTGACAATAATATTCACAAAAGCAACTCACAGAGTTACTGACTTCTCAGCCTGTGCCATCAAGGGGCACCCACAAAATACTTGTAAAATGAGACCGTGGACTAAAATTCTGTAACAGTGTATTGGAAGGTAAAGACCTGGCGAGTTTGCCTCACAATCTGGTAAAGTTTTCCTGTGAACTGCTCCTGGTGATGTGAATGGTAATGGCTGCCTTTTCAGCTTTGAGTGACACAGGTAGAGCAAGGACAAAAAGCTGTTCCCTCATTCTGCTAACAAGATTTTCATACTCTTTGATGTCACTGTGGTTTGGTTTGCTTTTTCTTCCCCAGGAAATGTCCAACTGGTTAATGTAATTACATTTTACTAAAATCAACTGTGATTCACTCAGATTTTGGCTTTGCTACTTCATCATATCAAGCCAAAGCTTATGATTCACCCTTTCAGTTATTCTCTTTACCAGTCCTGTATTTCTTATCCTGGTGATGACACATTTTCAGTGTAATTAATAGAAACATTTCCTGGTACAGAGAAAGGTCTGCAGGTGGTGTGCAAGAGCATTTAACCTTTGAGTTCATTGGAGACAGGGTGATGGATAAAGGGACTTAAAATATTTGTAAACTTAGTATTAAAGCAGCAACAGTGCAGTGCAGTTTGGCAGGAGATACCAGGCCTATCTAGCAGTACATACCTGACTGAGCAGTAGTAAAATGATTCTGCTTTCTCCTCTAAACCCTGATCTGTGTTGTGGATATCCATTTCCTCTTTGGGAGCCCTTTCCAATGTCCCTGTTGTCAGCATAATTTTAATAATCAGGGTGTTGCTGAGGTAGATGCCCGCAGATAGGTCAGTGAAACACTGGTGTATTTTAGTAGGTTTTTATTGCCCTGCTGCAGCATATTGCTGGTCTGGTGTTCACAGGCTTTGAAGAAGTTTAATTACTCAGTCCACTTTTCATTTGCTCTTTTGAGACTGTTTACCCCACATAGTGGGACCAATACTGGGCTGCTTTTTACTTCCCTTTGCCAGGCCATCTACATAGCACCAAATATGGGAAAAAATGAGTTCTTTCTGATTTTTATGGTCTGGGTAAAAGTTGGCAAGGCATTATTTACTTGTGCTCTCTACAGTTACTTGAAGATGCGCTTCCTGATCTGTCAAGATGGGATTCACAGTCCAAATTCCTCCTTACTTTGCTTCCAGTGCAATGAGTGGGTGACTTCATCCTGTTTCCCTGCAGCAGAAAATACAGAAAATAAAATCCTGTGCCAGAATCTTTGAGAACTAAGCCTGGGTATCCTACAGTCACGTTATGCATATAAGGTTTTTGTTGCTTCCTAATGGAAGCACAACATGATGGGCATTGTAGCAACAGAGAGTCATTGTCCTGGAGAGCTTAAGTTGAAACAGATGTGTTAGAAGTGGGGGAGGAAGAAGAAAGAGACAGAATAGCAGCATGGGTTTCCCAGATTTGCTTGGCTGGCAGAAACTTGGACTAGAACTCAAATCTCAAGGCCCCTAGCTCATTGCTTTTTTTGGGCTGGATCCTGCTCTCTGTTTATACCACTCATGACATCTGTCTCATTTTTGAGACTTGCCAGGTAGGTTCAAGAAAAGAAATTAACGGGACATTACCACTGCAGTATCCATGAGTTCCCAAAACCACAATTACAGTTTTTTTGATGGGGGAGAAGTAACAGTGGGTTTTTGTTTTGGGTTTTTTTTTAGCATTCAGTTTTGCTGAAATATTCCAGTTACAGGACTGACTGTGCATGATTTGTATGTAAGCATCAAGTAGGAATGGTTTTACACTCTGGGATGCATTTTCTTACTCTGAATTTTTCAGCTCTGTTATCATGTTAGCAGTGCAGCAACTTGCTGGGAGTGGTGGGGAAGCCAGTCACAAGTTTCGTATTTACTATTGCTTCTGGTCCCCAAGGTCTGGCAAGTAGGAAGGCTCGGGTTGCTATAAAGCCCTGGTCTGTGTTTGACAGCTTGCTTCTGGCTGAGAGCTGGCAAGGGTTTTGGCAGCCTCTCTGAAAGGGATTTGAATCCCACTGTGGGCTTAATGGTAGATGCAGTGTGATCTGGTTCCACAGAAAGTTTCTTTCCTTGTGTAACCAATTACATTTTCTTCCTGCTCCACAGTCTGTACTGTCTGATCAAAACTACAGGGGTGATGGGGGCTTGGGTGGGCAAGGGGAGCTTCGGTGAAATAGAGCTCAGTACATATTATCATCACACAGATCCTCTGTCACTTACAAGGAGAAGTCTGTCTTTTTTTTTTTTTTTTTTTTTTGTCTGATGGCAAAAGTTTTACCTCAGAGTCAGAGATTCACAAAATACAATAAATGCCCGTGAGGTTGTGACATCCTAGACTGGGGCAGGGGAAAAAATGACTTACCAGGAGAAAGAATTAAAAAGAGGAGAAGCTTTTAATTTGTTAGTGAACTTCCTGTGAAAGGCTTGCTGGAGATGAGGCAGACGATGTTATTCCTCTATCAGCCACTGTTTGCATGGCAAATGCTCCTTGCAGGTCTCCTTCTAAGTGGACAATTTCTGTCCATTTGCTGCTGCCTAAAAGTCTTTCAGAACTGCTTCTCCCTAAATGGAGATAAACAGATCTCTAGTAGCAAAGATAGAGGGTCAGAAGGGACATAGGAGGTTGCAGAGGTGGCCAGGTGCATAAGGAAAGGAAACCTGAAGGTGTTTTCTGAAGTATAATTTCTGTTTAGTATTATTTACCTGGTTGTTTAACCTCGCTAGCTGTTGGGATTTAGTATGCATTCTTATCCATTAGTTTCTGTTCCCCCATAACTGGTACAGACAGTGATGCACAGTGTGAGGCAGGTGTGAATCACTGGGAGCCTCTGCCGGATCACTCCCTTGTTTTTCAGCATTTGCTGTAGAGTCTAAATGCTGGAATTGTGTATTGGCTTAGAAATGCTCCTGTTTTCAAAGAGTGAAAGGTGTCAGCTTCCCTCACAATGAGAAAAACGGCATGACCAAGGCCTTCTGGGAGCAGCTATGAGTTTCTTAATTTTGCAGATACCAGGTGTGATCTTAGTTTTGCCATTTTTGGATCTGGATGTCTGCCATAGGAGCCTTCTTCCACAGCACTGAAGAAGCTGGGGAGCAGCAAGTGTTGACTGTAGTAGCTTGCTTCTGAGGGGAAACAATAACCTCTGTGCTTGCAATATAGACTGCCAAAATGAGATTAAATGAAGAAGAAAAAAACCAACAACCCAACATAACCTGTATGCCAGGTCCTTTATATATGTATTTAATGTAAAATTCACCAGCTCTGGTTAAAGTGCATGATGAAATAGTGGGGTCAAAAAATGAGGGGTCTGTATGTCATCTGTCCTGGATTACACTGCATGAAGTAGTAATCCCTGACGTTTTTGTGACTTTAAAGCATTATTCTAAGTACTGAAGGAAGGGAAGCATTTTTTCTTCTAGAAGTAAGAGCCTTAATTACCTCATTTTTACAAGAAGTGACCCGTTGAGTTTCTGTGGCTGCTTGCCTAAAGGAGGAGGTCATTTGCCATGACACTGATAAAATCTCTGGAATTAAAAACTTTGAGTACACAGGTCATCAGGCATACATTAGATTCTGGAAAATACTCATAAAACTAAATGAGACATGGAGATAAGTGCACCAGCCTTTATTGCCACGATTAGGTATCCAATTATGTTGCTTCATTTGACTCTCTGATTTCACGTAGCCCCTTCTCATGACATCACCTCCACTCACTGCATCTATTTTGTGTCATGTTGAGGAGATTGCGACAGGGGCTTGAGATAGACCTCTGTGGCAAGCACAATACAGATGCTTTAAAACATTCAAATGTAAAAATCCTGTTCTTGTTGGCAGGGTTATTCTTGGGTAAAAGGTCTTGATGAAGACGGAAGTAACCATAGGGAACTCTAAAGGGAAAAAGAACAGATGACAACGGTATTACAAGAGAAACCCTAGAGCTAGCTGAGGGTTTTTTCTGCTGAAAGGTTTTTATTAGGCACCTGGAAGGCATAAAATACATCTCAGAAGTACTCTGAGTCAATTGACTGGCCTTGAAAACAGCTTGTTTGTAGGAGAAGAATGGACAGTTACTAGAATGGCTTGTATGTATGGGATGGCTGAAAGAGGTTCCTCTTTATGCTCGATCCAAAGGGAATATGCTGAGTGGCAAATGGGGCTTTTTGACTCCAAAGGTAAAAGCCTTACTTTTGCTATTACAATCAAATGGCTCAAGAACTCTCTCTAGTATTTTGAAGTAAATGCCAGTGTTTGAGATGGAGGTCTGTCTGTCAGTCATGCCTCAGGATGCATCCAAGAGAGTATGAGAGAAATTACTTTGGACTGCTGTGTTTTCTGTTAATAATCTCTTGTAGAACTATCTCTCACTTGAATCACCTCTTGGAATCTGAAGGCTTTAACCTGTTGGAATCTGAAGCCTGAGATCCTCAGGCTTTCCTTATCTGTAGCTCCTGGGAAATGCATGATGAGCAATGGCAAACAGCGCTGCAGCTTTGAGTGCTCAGCTTCCCAGTACTCCAGGGGTAACAAAGCTTACCAAGAAAATGTGATTAAACTAATTGGGATCAGCAATCCACAAACACGAAAGGGATTGCATCTTATCTTTTCTGATGAGACACATCTCATCTTTTGGCTTTACTCTGCTGGTTTAAATTTGTACCATACAAGGGACACAGTAAGACCAGATTTACAGGATTTACAGTACTGCAAAATAATGTATCATGCATTAAAGATAAAATGCAGCAAGAACTGCTAGGGAGACTTGGAAAGCAAACAGCCCACCAGCAAAAGGCATCTGAACTGTAACCATCTGAGCTTTTATTTCAGTTTCTTCTAGTCAGGACCACAGTGAAAGGGAAGCAGTAGATAACCAAGACCATGTGATCCATATTTTGGTGAGGCACTGAACAATTCTTAACCATTTTTTTCCCCTGGATGCATAACTAGACTAACTGGAGAGATATGCCTTAATACATTGGTGAAAGAAGTCCAGACATTCACCGATATCACCAATAAAACAAAACAAAAATCTCTGGGTTTACCAAAGGACAGAGGTTCCCCTGGCACACAATGGGTTGGTGATAGGAGGTCCAGATTTTGTGCAAGTACCATATATTCAAGACACCTGGTCTGTGACAACTACTATCATGATGATGCACTAATGCTAGAAAGGATACTTGCACCTGGAAAAATGTCTGAGAAAAGGTGAGATTTCCACGATCTAGGAAATGGTATGCTCCATTTGTAAAGCATTGTGCGAGTCCTGGTAGTAGCAGCCTTGACTCAGTAACTTTATGGGATGAATTCAAGCTATTTTAGTGCTCCTTTTTGATGCACTCTTAAAAATAATCCTTTGGTAATACGGAACAGAGTAATTTGTTTCCATCACCCTTGCTTACTTTGCTCACTAATGAAAGCTGACCCAAAAAATCTATTTGTGAGTTTTTTACTGCCTTATCCAAGTCTTCAAGATATTCTAATTTTCAAATTTGCCCCTGGTGACTAAGCTTGTTGTCTCATGCAGGAGAGTGTTTTGTGGGTGAATTGCATAACAATTGCCTTTAGTTTTTGCTCTCTTGTTTTTTTTTTTTTTGTTTTTTTTTTTTTTGGTTTTTTTTTGTTTTGTTTTGTTTTGTTTTGTTTTTTTTTTATTGTGGCCATGTTCATCTTACCTTTGTTGTCCTTTGCACCTTAAATGATGTAGTTCATGCAGTGGGGCTTGTCACTTCAGAGCTTAAATCCAAGAGGTTGGGACTGACCCCTGGGAACCTGTGTTGGGGTTAAACATGGGTTTTGTTAGATCACCTCCTCACATGCCACCAGGGTAAAATATAATGCAATGGTTGTGTTGGTTTCCTCAACTAAAAAAATACATTTCTTAGTGCAAGTTGTTTGAGACACTGACTTCCTACTCCTCTGTGCTTGTTCTTTACTGATCTAATACAGCAGTGACTGACTCAGAGGGTGATGTCTGGCTGTGGATGTCAGCAGAAGTCATTGCTGTGACAGATATGGACTTGAGTGTTTTTAAACAGACACAAATTGTGCCTCGTGCAATAACTGTACCTGTATATTTGCTATAAAGGCTTTTTGTTACAAGAAAGCATAGGAAGGAGAACATGGTCACCTGGGAAGGATGCGCTCTGTGGTGTTCTTGTATTTCTCCTCAGAGATCAGCCTTGACAGGTGAATGAGTGTCCTCTGCACAGGGTATGCAGACAGCTTGTTAGAAATCATGGGAGTTGCAAAGCACAGACACAGTGGCACATAATTTCATTGTTTAGGGTTTTCTGAATTCTTTACCGGCTGGCTTAACTGTTACATTCATCACACTTGATGCAGTTATTCCTGTGTATTATTCCAGGTTCACCGCGGGCTGCTGTTTTTCCCTTGTAAATTTACTGGTGCTTTACAGGGTGGTTGTTTCTGTTTTTCCATCCAGCCTATTGAGAGGCCATGTAAACCGGAGCTCCTGTTTACTGTTGATGAGGAACATTCACTTCTTAGTGACTTGAGAAGATTGCTTGGCCTGTGGTGAACTCCTCTGAGCTCTTAGGGCTTGTTTTTTTTCCCTACTGCTTACTTTCTACTGTTTTTTTCCTACTAGTTTGCCATGCAGCTGCTGCTATGTTGCTTATGAAAGTGAAGTTGCTCAGAGCCTACATCTTTGAGTAAAAAATGAGACTACGCATTTAAACACCAGTTAGCAGGAACATAGCTCTAATACTAAGCTCTGCTTGCATTCTTGTGTATATATATTTTAAGTGTATCACCAAAAATTAACACTGACTCCAGTATTTTTGGGTTTGCTAATTTCATCTTGGTTGCTCCAGCTGCTAAACAGACAACCAAGGAGTTTTCTGTCATGTATTGCAGAATATAAGTGTAGATGTTAATTTTTAAGGGGAAGAAATCTTGTTTTGCAATGTCAGTGCTCCCAAGAGGTACAGGCGAAACCCCCTTTATTTCCATATGAATTTCAGCTTCTAGGAAGATCCCATTATTTGGGTTTTTTAAAATTACTTAAAAAACCCCCAACATTATTTTTGCATGGCACCAAGTACTCCGCAAAATGCCCATTGTCAAATTGGGAAGAAAACACATGTTATATTTGTATATTTGAGGGTTCTATTTTCTGTATAGAAAGGAAGAGAAATAAAACTTTCTGTTCTAAACCGTCCTGTGCAAACAGAATGCAGAATTTCCTGGTTTGTGCTTTGACCCATAATGGTAAATCAAGATTCACTGCTGGCATGACTACATTAGGATGGGGATTTTTATTTTAATTTCTTCCTACAAGGGATGGCAGCAGGTAAGGATACACGTTTGTCTTCCGTGCTTCTGACCAAAGACACAAGGTCAGTTACCTTCCGCCTGTCTTGTGAGTCCAAATGAAATTTGCTTTATAGCTGGGAAAGAATAGTATGTTTATGCTAGTAAGAGCTAATTCCAAAGTAATCTTGGAGAAATACTGGAAGATGTTTAGGAAATCAAAGCCAAGTGGTGTAATCTAATCTGAGATCCTTGGCAACAGCCTTGTGAAAGAGTCAAGTCTTGAAGTCAGTGAGTGGTTTAACAAAAACATTGGTTTTAAAGCCTTGTGTTGATGTTCCTGATCTTGGTTGTCTTGTTTCTACATTTCTGCATCGATCTGTCACACTTTATCATCACTTTATCTATTTAACTCTATTCTGTGCCTTCTAATACTTTCTCAGTTCTAAGGAATTAGTATAACTTGAAGTGTATATTACATGGGTGACTGTCTTTTCCTCAGTCAGGACACAGTGGAATCAGCTTCCTTCTGTGTGTCCAGAATAACCTTGTTTTGTTTTTCATAATAATTTTAGTACAACTCTAGACTCAACAATCTGAACTTGAAGGAAGTAGACCAGATAAAATTGTTTGGACTCTTATAAATGGAGGAGAAATTCTCTGCTGAATACTGACATCCAACCTAAACACGAGTTTATTCTGAGCACTTGCACAGAAAGGAAGAGGGAAGTGATGAAAAACCTTTTTTTCTTTTTTAAATTATTATCATGATTTTGTGTGATTTGATGTATGACACACATCTGAAGAGTCATACGTTAGTCCCAGTTATCTAGACTGGAAAACAGAACATGTAGCTAGGAATTATGGTATTGAGTGCAACTATTGTATGTGAGGTTCAGTTGTCAAGCACGGGGATGGAGCAAGTTATAAGGCAGGGAAAGCAGAAAAATCAACAGACTGGTAAGCAATATTTTGCTGCAATCAGTGGAAGTGGATATGTAAATGGCAGGATGCCTGTGGGTTATTTGAGATAAAATGATTCCCAGCTGGACAGCTAGGTTTTTGATAGATTTGAAGTCCCAGAAATTATTCAAACATTCTTGATGACTTTGGGTAGAAGTTTCCCGTGTGTGGAAGGAAGAACTTAACACTTTTCAAACCATTTTCAACATGTCAGGTTTTGGCCCTGTCTCTGAGCTCTTGCATGTCTGTGCTTTATGGCTGTTAGTGTAAGCAGCTTTACTCATTCGTGAAACATCCTGCAGAATCTGTCCCTGGGGAAACAGTAAAGATTTAAGCCACTTTTCTGGGTGCTGTCTCTTAATTCTGAGTACGGCTTGTCCTTTTCTTGCTGAGGACTAAAGATACAGGAGTTTATTTATTCAGTGAGCTGTAGTTGTGTTTTATAACTTGTGGCCTTAAATTTTGATGACACTTGCTATTTGAAATTCCAGTTCTTTCCTTATTGCCAACTCTACTATTGGATAAACAAAGGAAACAGTGGTAAGCCAGTACTCAAAAATACCCAACAAAAATTAAAACAGTAGTGTTAAAAAAAATGCTGCCTCTTCCAAAATAATCCAGGTACTGGGGGGATATGACAGAATTCGTCTATGAGTGAGTTCATGATAAGGTGAATTGATTTCCATGAAACTGAGAATAGGAAATGACTGTCCAACTTGTTCTATTGAAGAACATAACCAGTAAGAATAGGATGAGAAGATATTTCCTGAAATGTAAAGTGAATTTAGTACAGTCTTCTCTGTTGGTATTAGACAAGAGAGTCTGCAGGGGCAGCAGATGCCTTCTGGGTTTAGTTACATTGAAAATAAAGTGGTGTTTTTTCCTGCTTGCTTAGACTTTTGCCCACTTTGCTCACCAGACTGCAGAGAAGTTTTGTTCCAAAGACTGTGTATATGTATGTTTATATGTATACTTGCCCTAAGAACATGTTTGCCCAGGGCAGGGGGATTACCTTGGGAACTGCTTGGCCAAGGGTATTCCATGCCTAAGCAGGGCCAAACTGTCTGTGGCAAACGAGATTTCCTCCTTCCTGTTTGATTGTTTGGTAAAGTATTTCTAGTTTTTGTCATTAAATGTTCTAGAAAAAACAATGTGTTGTTCTCCCAGAGGCAAAGATTCAAAATCTTAGTTCCCTGCCATGCAAAGGTCAAGTCTTTGAAGTGTCTCAGTCTTAGGTTTGGCATCTAAAGAGTTAGGAGAAGTTCTGACATGAGCTGGTACCTACTGGCAGCAAAATAGGCTTTTCTTTGCCTTAGTTGTGCATCGCATGGAGTTGGATAAGCTGTTTCCAGTTATAGGCCTGCTCCTACTGGATTTTTCCCAACGTAGCTAATGAACGACTGGATATTGATGACGTACATGTAAAAAAGATAACTCAGACTGAAGGATATCAATGCTCATAAAGCTGCAAATATGAACTGTTTCATGATCTAAACCTCAACTTTAGAAGGGTACCAGTTAGCAAACCATAAACAGAGTGAAAGAACAGGAGCAAGTGACCACCCATAAGCAAAGTAAGGAAGGAAATCTGATTACAAAGGGTCTTCTCATTGTTATTGTTCATAATTTTGTATTGATAGCCAGACTTCACATGTGCAGTTGTTTAAGGACGTGAGTGGTTTTGCAGCTCAGCTTTTGAAAGCACCTGCGTTGTGGGCACAAGGCTGTGAGCTGCCTGTCGTGCACGAGCAGGTCTGGCACAGAATCAGGGAATTTGTGTTTACCCAGTGCTGCAGCCAGCAGTTCCAGTTTGCCCTGCAGCTTGCTTCCTGTGTGTCCCTGTGCTTAGGAAGTACATTGTGCCACTCTCCTTTCTCTACGGTAGCTGGAAATTTCCCTGGGGTTACATCTCTCTCAAGAGAACAGCACAGTAACAGAGCAGTAATTTCCTATAATTTAAACAAGAGGTCTTGTGTCTTAATATGGCTGTTGTTCAGATAAAGGCACAGAACTGCAAAGACAAAACTTACAGAAGTGCCTGGGTTAAATTTTTAGATAATGTCGGTAACTGTGATGCATAAAGTGAGGCTCCAATATGTACAGGCCTCTCATCAGAGCAGGCATGGTCCTTGATGGTGAAAGGCTTTCCAGCCCACTAAAAAATGTTTCTTTTAGTGTGTCATTCTGGCTGTTCTCCCTCTGAGCTTCAATTTGGCAGCCAAGCAAACTGAAGGCCAGCATAGGTATCCTGCTCTGCATGTGTTTAATTCTGTCCTCCTCACCATCTAAAGTTTGTGCACGTTTATTTTCTCTTCCTGAGCAGCCATGTATGATACACCCTGTTTACTCTTAAATTACATTGGCATAGAGTCAGCAACACTCAGTGGTTTCTTCAAACTGGTATGGCTCCTGGGAGAAGCTGAATTTTGGTGGGGTGCAGCGTGCTGTTCCAGATGCTGAGGACCGCTGTTGGCCAAATCTCTCCATTTGGCAGGGAGATCATAGGAATGAGTTTGCTCTGCCTCCTCCTTGCATTATCTCTGTGGATTTCTTTTCCAGAGGCAGGAGCAGGGACCAGCCCTCATACTTAATGGCTTGCTTAGTTCTCTTTTCTGGCTGGTTATCTCACAAAAAGCTGGGAAGCTCAGGAAAGTGCCTTGGGTATTCCCTTTTATAAATATATATCTGGGCTGACTGCTGCAGGTCCTAACCCTTCCTGCAGCATTAGTGAGAGGCAGAGTTCAGCAGTTTGATTCAGTATGGATAACCAGGTAGCTGAATTATTTTGTTCCTGTTAAAAGTAGAAGCTTTTCCAGTGCAGTGGTATCCCATTTTTCACTGCTGCAAGCTATGACATGTCACCTGCTACACTACGTAAATATTCTTCAAACCTCATGTATTGAAAAACCTCATAAATCTGAGGAATAAAGCAGAAAACTGGTTGCTTTCAAAAGGTTGTACCTATTCCTGTGGTACTGGGGATTTTTTAGTGCTTTCACACTGGGTGGAGCTGGAACCAGCAAACACAGAATTGTGAGAAATGGGTCATGGGAGGGAAGTCGGTGGGAGTGTGTCTACATCTGTCCAAGCTGCACTCATCAGATGCTGAGATTCTCATGCAGAACGTTTTTCTAGCTTCTACAGATCTTCCAACTCCAGTCAATAGAGGAACACCATGTGCCTGGTATGTGTAGCTGAAAATGTGCAGGATTTTGTCGTCAGTGTGAACAGTAGGCTGAACCCTGCTTGGGCTTCAAAATGCGATGTTGCGCCATCTTCAACCATCATTAGTAATTTTTTTCTTATGATCTCATCGTGGTATCATATTAGAAACTGCTTTTTGTCTCATGATGGGGATCTGAAAGAAGAAACATAGCATCTAGGATTTTCCGAGAGAGGCTGTTTCCACCGAAAACCAATACTGTGGTGTGGTGGAAGGGAGGACAGAGGATCACACGTCATTCAGTGCCCTCTCTGAGTATGGGGAAAAGCAGAGTGCAGCCTCATGCTTCCTGAGTCACCCGGGAGCAGGCATCACTCCTGCCATCCAGGGAGCGGACAGCAGCTCCCGAAACCCAGTCACGGCTGCAGTGTCCATCCTAATTCCCTGATTTCCGCTGTGCACTTGAGTCAGAACTGGGCCTCTGGACGCTCGTTGTGCGGGCCCATGGATGGGGAAAATCCCGAGTCCTTCTTAAAGAGAGCTAAGCCGTGCTAAGTTGCAGAGGTGCTGGAAGCGGATGAGTCGGGGCTGCTCGGAGGGTGTTCGGTCGACCAAAGCTGCATCACGGGCACAAAGGAGAAAGGAGAGGGGGCGGCAAAACTCTGCGTAGGATCTCGGGCTGTCTGTGTGTCCACTTGGAGCGTGGCAGGGAGCCTGGGACGGCTCCCGGCGGGTGTCCCCGCGCTGGCATTCCCGGAGCGTCTGGGAAGGCAGGCGCCTTCCTCCAGCAGCGGAACCGGCGGCGCGCCCCGGGGCTGCCAGCTGCCCGTGAAACCCGAAACCCGGGGGCTGGCCCTGCGAGGCCTCCCCAGCCCCTCGTCCGGCGCACACAACATATCGCACATTATCCATCAACCTCGCACGCCGCCGCCCCGCCCGACGCCGCGGGCTGCCCCCGGCGCGGCTCCCGGGGCACGGCGGCAGCCCCCGTGGGATGGTGGCAGCCCCGCCCGCGCACAGGTCGCCTGAGCGGCTGCGGAAGGGGGCAGGAGAAGAAACTTGTGAGCGCAGCCGGGCTGAAATCAGCTGCCGGTGCCGCCGAGCGTGCCCCGAGCCGCCGCTGCGTGTATGGGGGAGCGGGGCGGCGCTGCGTGAGGGCGGCCGGAGCCCGGTGCGGGGCAGCGCCGCAGGCAGCGCCGGGTGAGTACCGCCGGTGCCGGGGACACAGCGCCGGGCTGTGCGGGACGGGGCACTGCTACCGGCCGGGGAGCGCTGGGAGCGGCTGTGTGTGTGTGTGAGACAGCTGTTCTTGTCTGCTCTGTGTGTGCAGGCATCTTTCAGTGCTCTTCTGTGCTGTGATTTCCTAGCAGTGCTAAATACTTCCTGACGGGATCTGTTTTTGTTGGTTTCAGGGGTGCAGGCTGAGTGTGTGTCATCTGACTACTTGTTGACTTGAATCTAAGTCAAAGCCCTTTGTGCTTTCTGCGATCTTGGGTTTGTGATGGTTGTCTTAAAATCTTCCTCCTTCTGTGTAAGTATCTCTAGCAGGCTTTGAGAAATAAGGTCGTCACTGGGACAGATTTTGCAATGAGGACTTTGATTGTAATCGCAAGAGAGTTAGGGAATCTTCCATGGATTTTTAGAGCCACTGAGTGGATTTCTTTTTAACATAAGGGAGTAATTGTCTTTTCTTTTTTGCTTCACTGGGAAGGAAATTGGAGGTGGTATTTGTCTCTCTCTTTCTTTGCAGTAATATGCGTGTATGTTGTCAGTTTCGGAGTTTTCTTCTTCCAGCTGGGTGGAGAGTATTAAATAATTAATGTTTGATGATGTTAGAAAAATTTTTGCAACAGGTGACCGGGAGTAAACAGCAGGGGTTTTTTTATATAGGTACCTTTGTCCTGAATAGGTAGAAATAAGAAAACAAATTTCCTGTGTAGCACAGTGACTTCATAACACAGAATTTATCTAATATTAATCTGAATTCTGTTTGTCTGCATTAAGTAGCATGGTTGCTGGGAGAGGATGATGATAACTCTTAGTTCAGCAGGTATTAAGATGCTGTTAAGTTCTGCTGTTGCACAGTAGTTCTGTACTTAGGAGGTGACAGTAACTTCTGCACATTCAGGGGGAAAGGATTCCCCATGAGGTAAGAATTAAGGGTGTGGGACTGAGCGGTACAAGCAGCAAAGCATCTTGTCCTAGCTAAAAATCATTTAAGTAGCATCTCATGGTTATAGAAGGCATGCAGAGTTACAGGCAGAGGTAGAGAGAAGGAAGGGTTGAGAGTCAAGTGTCTGTTTCCAGTCCTATGAAATTTTCATGTTGTGGCAGGTTTTGTTATTGCAAAAGGCATCTTCTAGTACGTGACAGTGACTTAACGTTAAAAATAAATGTGCTTAGGGCTTGTTTCTTTGTGCATGGTATGTAAAGTTATTAGACTGCCTCTTCTTTGATTGTTGTTCTGTCTCTCAGCTGCATTTTTTTCTTCTGTTCTTTACTTGACTTCGAGTCTTTAATGAAACTAACTAGGTTTAGTTTGGAATAAATAGGGAAAAAATACCAAATCAAACAAAAAAACCCCAGAAAACAACATGGTAACTAAGTAAAAAATATAAAACCATGTAGATAATTCAACGGAAAACATGATTCTGTGTGGAAGGCATGACTTCCTTGTGCTGTAAGGCAATGTGCTGCTGGGCTCAAGTGAGAGAGTTGTTCCTTTGACATGTGCCTCTCCTGTGTTTGCAGACGGGTGCATGAAGATCACTTCTATTAGTGTCTCTATAACTAGGTTCATTTTTCTGAAGATGGAGTTAAGAAAGACAGAAATTAAGATCCCTTTAAGAAGTGGCCCAGGTAATAGTTTGAAGTCCTGATAAGGTCTTCAGAAGCAGCCAGAATCAAAACCCCTTGTGAGCTCCATGTGCAGCTGTAGCACATAAGCAGCTCTTGCTGCTTGATTCGATATCTTGATGGTTTTTTTAAACACACCAGGTGGAAGAAAAAAAAAGAAGAGTTGAAATTCATGGTGGGTAGTTTGAAGTGATTTGCATCTGCTAACTTTAACTGTCTTCTGTGTAGAGTTTTTTGTGTTTATTGTGATCTGATGGCCTTTGGAAGTATGTTTTATTCCTGGAGCTGACTTTCTCTATATCGGACAGAGAGAATGCTTGATACAATTTTTATTTTTAAATAATCTCCTGGAACAGAGTGTGACATTTCATCATATTGGGGTGGCATTTGTGTTGTACAGTTTTTAGGGTGAATGTATGTTAGCTTTCAGCCAAGGAGAAAAAAGGTGTTCTAAACCAAGAAAAACATGGCAGGAGTGTATCTGGTACAGTTCCAAGTCTGGAACTTGGCTTTCTGTTATGTTGAGGACTACAGGTAAGGTGAGTGGCTGATAATGTTGGGTGATAAGGAAACACACAGCTTTCAATGAAATTTGCTACTCCACTGCCAGTCTTGGGACTGATAGAAACTTTAAAAGGCAACAGAGGCCTAATTTCCAGCTTAGATTCTCTTCCTTCATGTAAGACTGCAGAAAGTGTGAGTGGTAGGATTTAGTGGGCTAGTTCTATTATTATGCTAAAGCAAGCATTTCAAGTCATAATTGTTTTTGGTAGTTGTTGCCTGCATTTATTTACAAAAATCTTGATTAGGTCGCACTTTTTAAAATTGAAAGCACTCAAATATATATGAAAATACCAGGCACCTCAAAGATGGAGGTACTTCAGCTTCAGCAGCATAGCAGCTTCTTGTACATTTCCTGACTCTTTCTTTCTACTTCACCATTTTGCCAGTTACATTTTGGTGATCAAAGTGGCTATGGTAAGGACTGGAGTGAAGCTGTCAATTGATTTTGTATTTAATTGATTATGGATCCAAAATAAACCATAATGGTCTTTGATTAGCTTCCATTATAAGCTAGATCATTTAGTTGTGAAGAATACCCTGTTTTGCTAATAAAGTCATTTGATAGACTCTCAATTTATTTGGTGTAATTATCATCAGTCAGATTTACTGTGCATTTTTGATTACCAGCTTTGTTAGCTCTGGTTCTTATTAGCTGTTTGTATGTTTAATAGCCTTCTCTATCCAAATTTCTGCTTTCTCTAGAGTTATTATTTTATTCTTTACCTTCTCTTTTTAAAAGTGGAAAATAGAGTTTCTTCATTTTCTTCTCCCTTTCTCTATTTCAACATTTTTTGAAATGGTTTCCGGAGAAGATGCTCTCAGGTACTGTCAGTTCTTTTCAACTTCAGCACCTGCTGAGCAAGGAGACACAGACTGGTGCACAGACAGACAGACGGCTGGCTGTCAGTGGCCTTTCCTCTTTGTAATTAACAGCTTCTTTGCTATTTGTCACCTGCACAACTTTTCAGTCATGATCTTTTTTTTTCTTCTTCATTTTTTCTTCCAAGTCATTGGTTACACTGCAAAATAAGATAGTCGCTTGGAGACTGGAAGCCACCTGCAGTGTGGTGCTTTTTTTTGTTTACGGTCATGGTCTTTGACTTATCTGTTAAATGTTTGAATTAATTTTGTCTGCTTGGCTCAGCTCTAGTTTCATTGGGCTTTTCTAATGAAAATGTCATGCACCATCAAGCCAGAGGTCTTGAAGGAACACACGAGCTCAGTGCTTTTAACTTTGGCAAACTTCTGTTGTTTACTGTTGTACTTGTCAGTTTGGAGGGGCTTTCATGCTCCATTGTTCCATGAGGCAAACCTCAGCGACACGTGTTGAATTCCTTGGCAATCTGTATAGTTTCTTGTCATGAAATACCTTTCATTTTCTTGTATTGAGTTTTGTGCCATTTTGTGTAATGGTAATTATGATTAGTAGCTTTTTAGCAAAGACATTTTTCATGTGTGTTACTTTCAAGAAGTACTTGATGTGTTTCCGTGGTCATTTTCCCACATCTACCTTTGCTTTCAGAACAACAATTTGTTAAAAAAGAAAAGAAAATAGCACTTAAATTTTAAGTGGACTGGTATTTTTGGCCTATCAGATTGAACAATCATGAAGTGTTAGTAAAACCCAGCAATTTGTCTCCTTGCAAAACAGGGAAATAGCTCAAAATAAGGAAACAGCCAACACATTTTGGCTCAGACCACACTAACCAAAGACAAAGCATGTTTGGTTTTCCCAGTTAGTGATATCTAGAGGGATCTTACTGCCTCCCAGGTACAAGTAGCCTTCTAGTTAATCCTTGCTTGGTTGACTCGACCTCAACTCTGGTGACAGCATCCTGGATTTTCCATAAGCTGCCTTTCTAGCTGTATCTTTGACCTCCCCTAGCTACCACATGCTGTGCTGTGAGAAGAAAAATGTGAAGGAGGATAGAGGTGACATCAGGGGAGGAAGGTTCTAGTAATTGGCAGCTGAAGCTGGAAAAGGTCTTAAAAAGGGTGAAAAGAATGGTCAAGGACAGCACAGCTTCTGTGCAAGAAACAGTGCAGCAGAAAGGAACTTATCAGCCTGGAGATGAGATGACTGAGAAAACTTCACTAACAACTGGCAGGAAAAGGATAAGCAGAGACTATGTCTTCTTCCCTTATTTTTCAGTACAGGAATCCCAGGGTGTGTCCAGGAGTGATGGTGGCAGGCTCAAAACAAATGAAAGGAGGTAATAGTGTGCACAAAATATAAGTAAGGTGTAATTAAGATGCATAAGTACTTGCAGTGTAGGGGTTAGCAAAAGGAAAACCCAGTTTTAAGGGGTAGCTAGCCAAAAATATTGCTGTTTGCTTGTCTTAGCTATCCTGTTTGTCTCTGGGATTCTACTTCAGTCACAGTTGGAGATGGGATGCTGGGCTGGATGGACTCTTTATGTCCCATTGTAACCATCCATTTGTTCAGTTCTGACCCTCTTTCGTTTTACAATTACTTACATAGAGGGCAGAAAAAGATCTGATACTCTGTGGCTTGATGGAAAGGAGCTGAGTGACCACCGCAGATCACGAAGGCATGCCTTCTTTGGCTAGGAATGTGTGGATACAAGGAAGGATAAGAGCTGCTGTTGCAAAGCAAGTTGTGATCTTTAAAAATAAAAAGCAGAAAGATTCATCACCACTTTGTTTCCAGGCAGTGCTGCGGGAATGTGTACGCATGGTCTTACAGGATGAGCCTTTAGAAAATGAGTAACAATGGATCATGTGAATTCAAGTGGAGCAGAGACCCCCTGAAGCCTGCTGGAGCTTGGTCAAATACAAATAGGGCTTTCTGTACGTACCCAGCCTGACAGCTGACAGTGTGGAGGTGGAAGATGAAGAAGCTCAAGTGCTGCTGTGCTGCAGCAATCCCAGCGTGCCAAATGACTGTTTAGCAAATGGGAGAGTGCTACAGTCAAGGGTGACTTAAAGTATGCTTAAGGCCCCTCTTGAGTTCCTTGAGAAAGGAAAAAATGATGCAGAGGCTACAGGCAATTAACTTTGCTTTCTCATTCTTCAAGTCCTGCTCTGTGGATCAGCTGGATGAGGCGATTTCCCCTCACGGCCATATTGGTTGATAATTCTTTCAGTATTTTGGAGGGGGAAAAAAGTTTCATTAAATCCCAAATGAACTGTGCCTTGTACAGTATCTTCAAGATCTTGTTGCTATGTGTATTTAGAACTAGTGACTTTAATTTAGTTGATTATTACTGTAATGGAGTTTTAATCAGATTCACCTTACCTACTTGGGCATGGACAGAGAAATAAAAATGGTGCAATTATCAATATATAGCACAGAACATGATAAAACTCATTTTTAATCCTTCGTGTTGCAGCATAACAGATTGCTGAAGTTCAAAGACAAGTACGTGAACACAGACATGTATCTAGGAGATGAAGACAGACTTCTGGAAATCTTATTTATTTAATGACATCATTGCCTTATTTCAAAAGTGTTGTCTTGGAAAGTGTTCTGAGTAATTTGGCGTCTTAGCATTGCCATTAAAGGTGAGATAACGATGAAGGGAAAAGCTGTGCTGTACCATTTGCTTACAAATTATAAACTAGCTGCCATGGAATTCTGATTGTCCAGAAGTTGGAGCAAGCAGCCTACTTCCTGGATAAGCTTTTTTGTGGTGGAGCCTCTAGACAATTCTTTCAAGAATTTGGGTTTCTGGTTGTTTTCTCTGTGTGTTTGTGTGTCTATGGTGGGCTCCTGTTGAGCTCTTGCCTCTTATCCACGATTGAGATCAAAATTGTGTGTCAGATGCACGGATAGTCACTGCGGTTATCCACTACTAAGTGTTCTTGCAAAACACAAAGCCAGAAATCCTGGATGCTAGAAAGAAATCTTTTCTCTGGCAGTTGCAATATTTGTGCAGCTGTTCCCACAGATGTTTCTTCTTTCTTGGCTTTTTTTTTATTTTTTAAATTTCTCCTAAGGAGTAAGCAAACTGAGGCAGAAACGTTAAAGGGCCTGCCTGGAGAAGGAGAGAGAAAATGCAATGCCTTTTAGCTTGGACATGGTGATTTACGTTGTTGTAAAATGACTGTGAATTCTTACTTTGTTTGCCAAGTCCAAAGCCTGCTTAGGCTCTGCAGAGCTGAATGGAAGTGTCCTAAAATGAGAGCTTTGGAACTAGGCTTTGAGAGTCAGAATCTGATTGCGGTAATTTGGGATCTTAATAGCATTGCTGGAACCCAAGTGGACCCAACTTAGCTGTCTAATTTGCTAATTTTAGAAGCTAATAGGAAATAATACTGCTCAAACCCTTGGTGCTGACAGAGCTCTGCCCTGTGTCTGAAAGTGAAATTTTGGAATGAAAACATTGTAGCAAACACCCCCCACGTCCCAATCAATAACTGATTTCAAGATTGAGGACTAACTGTTCATATGTAAGACACATTTGTTCACTGTTTTAAAAAAAGGAAATACAATTCTGTTATATGGCAGTAGGAAGTCTTGAAGGTGCAATTTTAAATACAGCTCAAGTAAAAATTCTTCAAAAGTCAATAAATTAATTGGAGTGTAAAACATTATTAACATTCGATGCATGATGGTGAGACCCCTTCTTCTCCTAGGAGAATACAGGGCTCAAACTGGAGCCAGTTAACCTTATCCTCCAGAAATGTTTAATAAATGATATTTAGGAAAATGCACATTTGTATAAATAGAGATCTATGTCTTGATGCCAGCAGCTTTCATAGGTTGGGTTTTTCTCTCGGGCGTCACAACTAAGTAAGCAGGAAGAAGCTCTAAGAAGGCGCACGTTGTAAGAAGTGTTTTTGAGTAATGAAAACTTACGAAAAACAATAAATATCTGTCTGTAAGTGTAAGAGACCTGGTGCTTTTGAGTTGTTTAGTTTTCCATGTAACCTGGTATGTGTGTGATGTCTGCTGCCGAGACTTAACCAGCCATGCTTGAGTCCTCTTTCTTCAGAGAAAATCGGACCTGGCTTTGTGTATTCTGTGAAAATGGGAAAGCAGCCTTAGACTCTACACATAAATATGTCAGGTGTGTAAACATCAGGGAGAGAGCAGAACTATTTCGGGGTGATAAGGAATAAATTGGTGTAGCCTGTCCATGAGTGTGCTATGATGAAAGAAAAAAATTCTAACAGGGTAAGGAGTTCCTGGGAAGCCTTGGGACTGCTGGGTTGGGGGTGAAGGGAAATACTAAAATAGCTGTTTTGATGGTGTTTTTTCACTATCTGAAAGTAACTGTGTTGCCTGCTCCCATGGAATTTTAGAAGCTGGGCTTAATGAGCAGGGAGATCCTTTCCTGTCCTGCCTGTTTGTCATATGTGGACAATTGTGAAAAGAATAGTCTACTTCTGAATCATAGGAATATTTTACATGTATGGTAGGATGTGCCAGGACAAAAATATAATTGACATCAACATACTTATAGTAGGACCCTTGTAATTTTCGCTGTGATGATTCTGTCCTGCAATGAGTAAACTATTAATTAGTTTAATAGAATCATAGAGCTGTTTAGGTTGGAACAGACCTCCAAGATCATAGAGTCCAATTTTTGACTGAACACCACCGTGCTGACTAAATCACAGCACTAAGTGCCACATTCAGTCACTACTTCAGCACTTTCAGGGATGGTGACTTCACTTCTTTCTTTCTTAACAGCTTCACTGCTTTTGAAGAATTTCCTAGATTTTAGTACTGATGTAACAAACAATTATGGTCCCTTGCCATGGTGATTCAGCTCCTGAATTGGTTAGCTATTACTGGTAGGATTTACCACACTGGGAAAGGGTTGTTGGCTCTGCCCTTTGCAGTGGTCAGTGGATCTTTGTATGGGAGTAACTACATTGGTCCCTTCAAGTGCTGCCTTCTGCCAGGCGTCGGGGGAGAGGGACACTTCTGGGAAGGAGCAGGGACAGCTGTGATGTTGATGCTGTAAGCTGGGGAGCTCGGTGGTTTCTCATGCACACTCTTACGTCTCTTGCGTTTGGCTGTTCTCCTGTTTAGTATGTGCTGAATTGCCATGTGCTGAATTCCTGCCTCTTGCTGTCAGCCTGGGCTCACAAGGCTCACAGTGCACTCAGCTGACGCCAGGAAAGGGCTAAAGCAGCCAGTTGAGCGTGCAGTACGTGGTACGTTCAGTGTCAAGACTATTTATCACGTAACGAGATTAAGCCTCTGTGCAGCACTGCTGCATGACGCGGTTTCATGTAGCTCTGACACCTTTCCTTGGCAACTGGGAAAGTGCAGAAGGTGAGGTGGGCACAGGCGTGATCCTCTGCCAGCATTAGAAATAAAATCCTAAATGCTGAGACTCACTCCAGACGTTTGTATCATGTTTGATGGTGTCACTCCTGGGACACTGCTTCGAAGAGGTTCGTCTCCCAGCACCCACAGGAAGGCTCTGAAACGTGAGTTTTACCATTTCTTACTTTCGCAGGGACTACTAGAAAAAATGGCAGATTAGCCAAAACATAATAGGTATTGTTAGTCCACATATGACTACGCAGTATTTTGTACGTTATTTAGGTGTCCAGTAAGTAAGGAAAAATTCTTACGCAATACCTGGTGGAAATACCCAGGAAAGGAAATAATTTCTAATCTGTGCTGTTACACCAAACGCTGAATGGACCCAGGACAATGAAACAATAAAAAGGTCATACTAATACAGTGGTAGGGTTAAAACTGAAATAATGGGGTATGGGCAGTGCTATTGAGAGATTTCAGAGGTACATGCCTTTGGATGTGAAGAACAGGCAGTTAGCACTGAGGTGTTGCTGTGGAGTTGCAGGGAATAGATCTGATCTCACTTGCAGTCTGATAGCACTGCTGGACTTCTAAATTGTAGACAGAGCAACTGGGTTGTGTTGATAGATGTCGAAATGTGGCATGAGGAGGTAATTGTTTCTCAAGTGACTTACCAGAGCAGCTTGTGCCTCCTGTGGCAAGGGCTGGTCTGTGCTGCTGGGCTGTGCACCAAGCCCACAGCCTTTTTGGAGGTGAAAGAAAGGATTCATAGTTCAGAAGAGATGTTTTGTAGGAGGTTATGCTGCTCGAAATGCACCCCTGGGTCAAGCCTCTGGTGTCTCATGAGTTTAGACTTCTGAATACCCTTCTATGCCTTGAAGCTGAGTGTCTTAGGCTGGAGGATTGTATAGAAATAAGCCAAAACTCAGTGTTTGGGACCTGCGATACCACTCAGTTATGAACATAAATTAGTTCATACTTATTTTCTAATACCATAAAATATCCAACAGCTTTTCATACAACATGGCTCTTGGCAGGGAAAAAGGAGTATGGTAGTTGAGATAGTAGTATATTAAATGAGTGGGTTGGTTTGGAGCTGCAGGAGCATTGCTATTCTTTTTTCACTTTCTCCTTGGAGAAAAAGTTTAGAATTTTTCTGAGTTGTGGAGGTGCCACATGTTGGAGTGCTGTGTGTGTGACAAGTTTCCTCTGTGTAGTGTGCCTTAAAAAGAGAGCTCTAATGTGTATACAGTTTCATGTTCCCTACTGATTCATATCAGGTATTTTGATTCACAGGGTCCATTCATCCCTAGTTGAGGATCAGAGGTCTGGGGTGAGATATGGTTTTATGCAAAGCAATCTTGTACTCAGAAAAAATCCCTCTTGTTAAATCTACGTCTTACTCTCATGGAAAACTTCTTGGCATGTTACCGAGCTTTATTGGGTATTAGGGAATTTCCTAGAAACATGAAAATCAAATAGCAGATTTGCATGGGGAAATTGGTGACAGTTTCAGACAGTATATGTTGAATATTGTCCATGGCATGACAGTACAGCAGTCTTGCATGCTAACTTGGAAAATATTCAGTGTGGAGCTAGTGGTAGGAAGGTCCTCTGTAGATAAGTGTGAAGTTAGTATCTGTGCTTAAAAATTAGGATGTAAACTTGAGTGGAAACAAGCCGTATGTGCTGTTGGAAGTCTAGAAAACGTGGATTTTTGTGTGCCTGTGTGTTTTCAGAAGCACTAAAAACACAGCATTTTTTGGCATCTCCTATATAGATTGCAAGCAATGAAGGGTTGAAGTCTTATCACAAAACGAGAAAGATGATTTATTGTGAATGTCAAGGAATCAATCACAGAGCCTAATAGGCCAGTTAAACAAGCCTTTCAGTTTGGGGATGCTTAAAAGCAAGGAGGCTTGAATGGTTCTTGTTGATAAACTTGGATGCCTAGACAGATTGCTTGGAAACTGATATGAGCAAATAGTTTGTTCTGAGACTCATTGAAAGTGGAACAAAAAGAAGCTGTTTTTTGGCTAGTCTGTCATTTGCAGATTTTTTGAGGCCAGTAAGGTAGGAAAAATAAAGTGGTGTGGAAACTGGGACACGATCCTGTAATTTTTCCTCCTTTAACCAGCCATTAAAATTTAACAGAACTCTTTGGAGAATGTTTTTAAGCTCTAACTTGTCATATTTTTGGTGGTGGTAGTGCTGAAACACCTCTACAGAACAAATGGGTGTTTTAGCTGGAAGCTTGTGTGAAGATATGTTAGCATTGACCAAGCTGTCATGAAAAGGTTACTGAATTCCAAGATAGAAGATACTCATTTGCCATCCTGGGACAAAAGAGCACATGGTAAAATTGCTGATGGCTTGGAGTGGTCTGAATATTATTTTTTGCTGGCACTATTTAATATACTATATGACATAGCATATATATGTAAATAAAATTGTCAGTTTAACTGGCTTAAATTACCTTTGGAATTAAAAAAAAAGCTTTACTATTAAGTAGTATCTCTCATAAAGGCCTTCCTGCTCCTTTGTAACATTAGAATAGCTGTTTAATTTTGTCATGAGTTTTGTGAATCAGTAAACAAGAGTTTGAAAAACTTCTCATGGTAGGTGTTCCAGAGATGGGGGGATTAATACTGAAATACTTTCCTCTGAGGCTGGGAAATGGGGAAGAAGGCCTTGGTTTTAAACACTTACACAGGACAGGATTGAATAACCTTGATAGAGTCGTCTTGTTCACATAAGAAGTCCATGGACAAGGAGACAGGATTTTTATTGCATGTTTTGTGTATTTATAGACGCATCAGAGCTACTTTGGCTTTGAGATTCTGAAAACGCTGTCCTAGAACCATTGTTGCCGGTTCCTGCTAGTTGCAGCTAGGCTTAAATTTGGCTTTGTGAGTGAATTACAACTTTTTTGTTTGACTTGGCAGCATTTCATCAGCTAACAAATGACTTTCAGATGTATGTGATTGATTCTTGTTGCCGTATCATTACATTTTTTAGTATTATGTGTACTTCCTTATGGACAGTCTAAAAGTGCTTAATTTTCTAGTTGTAATGTTTTTGTACCGATTTATCTTTTGTCACCCATTGGTCTGCCATAGGCAATGCTAGTTTACTCTGGGAAAATCTTGTAAAATTACCTTGATTTGCAGAAAGATAAGTGAAGGTGGCTGTCTGCAAAATGATGTGTAAGAGTGGGGTTCTACAAAATTCTCTGCTGAAAATGAATTGTGGAGTATTGAAAACGTATTACAGGGAAAATAAGACGCTTTGAGCTGCCTCCTTGAGAAGTGTCATTGTTGAATTGTTTTAAAAATTGTTATTCTTGTTGTCCGTACAGATGAAAAATTCAAATGGAATTATGAATTATGCCATTTGCAGAACTGAAGGTGGTCAGGAATCTCCTTGGTTGTAGAAAATCAGTAATTCTACGTCTTTCCCAGCTTTCGCACCACTTCACTTTTACCTTATTCAAGCTGGCACTTACTGCATTTGCTTCTTGTTAATAGTCATGCTTAGTGTCATTTAGTAGCATGAATGTGTGACTCTACACTGCTGTTAAACTTTTTAAGGCATTTATGAAAAGGAATTATCAAATGTGGACAGTCTGCAAGTGTTCCCTTGCAAGAAAATATATTCTCTACAGTCAGCAGACACTAGTATAGTGTTATTGATCTCAAACACCAAGCACAGCCAAGCAAAATACTGTATTTTGTCTTGCTGTAGAACTTGGGGAAACATTGAATGGTTCAGGGTGATATTTTACAGAAATGCTGCATTAATTTGAGCGTGTGGGATGGGGGAATGAAAAGTTAAATAAAGCGATTACAAATGATCATAAGTGTTTTAGTGCCTTGAGAATTGTCTTAAATGTTGTGGTGTACTTGAAACTGCTGCTTTTCCTTAAGCAACGATGAAAATGGATCCCCCATTGTTTCAATTAACCATCGATAGTTTCCTGTTATCAGTTAGGATATGGTGCCAAGTTTTAAAAGCCACATAAATAGGCTTAAGCATAGAAAAAAAGGGAATGATAAAGTACGGTATGAATGATTCAGTCACTTTTCAATAATTAATTTGTAAGGGATAATTTAGGCTTTTTTCCATAGTTGTGCTAATTTTGTGGTGGGTTTTTTGCAGCTAAAATGGATGAACTGTGTATCAGGAAAGTTTTAGTTGCTGTCAAAGTACAAAAAACTCTCGTAAGCTGCTGTGATGGCTGAATACAATATACTATAATAAGAGCAGATTTTTATCATTTTTGACTGGCCCATTTGTGGATATGAAGGGCTGGCGAATGAAGAAAGTCTTCTGGAGATGACAGAGGACAAGCTTCCAAGACCCCTTGTGTTCGTAACTACCTGAGAGCTGGTTGTAATTGCAGACTCTTTGTATGATGGACCAGAAGAAATAATATTTCATTTCTGTGTGTATTCAGTCAGGTGATGTACTGGGCACAGGTTTAATGCAGGATAGGGCTCTGCGAGTTTCATTAGCAGGTTTAGGGTATGTTTGCCATGTGTGGTGAAATTGTGGGCCTTTTCCTCTGAGCACCTCCTATCCTCTCTCTGCAGCAGGATGTTTTGCAGTTTGCCACATATGCTTTCAGACAGGTTCTTAAAAATTGCCAGAGACCTTAGAAAACCCATTGGCTCCAGTGCAGAAAACTGGGAACAGTTAGGTGTGGATACTTACGTGCCTCCAGCACTCTTTTTGGACTTACTGTTGTTCAGTTTGTTGACCTGCTGCAGAGGTTGGTGGCAGCAGCTCCACTATCCATACTATTTTACCAATATATTTTGACACATCTTTCCTTCAAAAAAAGCTATTACCATTGGATTTAGTATTGATGTTGTTATCTAAAGTGTTGCTGACACTGTCTTGGCATTCCGTTTGCATGAGGGATCTGGTTCACGACCCGAAGATACATCTGCTCTGGACTTTTGATAGCTGAGGTAATTTTTCCCTAAAGAAAGCTTCCATTTATATTGTGTTCAATATCTACTGAAACCAAATAAAAAGGGCAGAAAAAGTATTGCTGAGAAAAAAGGCAACACATACCAATAAAAGAAGAATCAGGTGAACAGAGTAAAATAATGTAAGTAGAGTATAGAGTCAGTAGAGAGTTGAAAAATGTGTAACAGTTTTATGGTAATTCCACTTGTTTGTGACAGCCTGCAGACTGAAAGAGGAAAACTTACTGCACATAAAGTCATGCAGTTCATGGAATACATGTAACTTTAATTGTTCACAGCTAAAAATGCTTATCATTACTGCTGTTTTGTCTATCACACATCCACAGGTTTGTTCATGTGCTTAAATGTACAGGGTAGGTGATGTCATAATACAAAACAGTATAAAAATGGGATGATTTCTTTCCATGCAGTGGAATTAATTAGTGAGAGGGTTTGTAGAATTATTGCTGTCAGCTGTGGATTTATGGAATTGTCATCTGGACGATGAAAATGTTTGAATAGTATTCAGAGCACCTTTTTATAGTACAAATTTGGAAGACAGTGTAGAGCACGGACAAGCTGAATTTGTGCTGAATGGTGTAGTTGTGTTCCTTGCTCTAAAGAAATCGTTTGGTGCAGGAATAGTCCTTCACTGAAACTCTTGGAAGCTTTTTCTGGGCAGCAGAAAGGTGGTGCTTGTGTTTGTTCCCTGAACAAGGGGCTATATGCTCACTCAGGCTTGTTATGGTAAGGTAACTTCGATAGTTTATGTTGCTGCCAGTGATGCCTTAGGTTTTATTCAGGTCCTGTATTGCTCTAGTGTATAACTCTGAAGTGTCTCGTAGCCTGTTAGCTGCTGTTCTTTCATGCTAAGATAGACATAACAAAGCCTCTCCAGGCTTGCTCTCCTAGGCCCAAAATGTGTAAACCAGCACCTTGGGAAGGGGGTCAAGCTGAGGGGAAAGTACATCATTAGCTAAAGTTTAATTGGTGAATTTATGCTGATATGCAAATGGACCAAACCTATAAAGTGTGAAGAACTCATGACTCGTTGTCCATCTTGGGTGTAGCCTTTGGCCTGCCCAGGGTGTACCTCTGAAGGCCTTTCAAACAAATATCCACCTTTATTCCCTTACTCCTGTCTAGTCTCTGTTTCTAGGTGGCCTCTCAAGGCATCACCAGTAATACTCCTGATGTATTTCTCAAGCCACTGATTTGCATGCCTTATTGAGCTGACTTGTGTCATCCCCCCTTTAAAGTCATTTTTTCTCTTTGCTGTTTGCACCCTTCAAACATTTGTGGAATGTTTTGTGTTCTTGGCTGTCAGGGTGTCAGTCCAACCAAATGCTCATCTCCATTCCTCTGCCCTGAACATCTGCCAAGCTGTCTTCCTTGTTTCCATTGGAGAAAAATCGAACTTGGTAAACAAGATGTTGATGTATTGATACAGTGTATTATTTTCCATATTGAATTGGAAAGCAAGTTTGCAAATAGCTTGTTATATATTACCACTGTTAGGGAACTCAGTGGAGAAAAAAGATCTATATTTACTCTGTATTCCTTCCAGGCTATTTTTATCAGAGAAGGCAAATAGTATTTTTCAACTGTGAATCCTGCAAGAAATTGTCCAGAGTTGCAGTGTCTTCTCGGTTTATTCTGTCCTTCAAATGTGATTTTTGCAGTTCTCATGAGGATCAGATTGTCTTATAAATCTTACAGGCAATCTGTCTATCCAAGAGCAATCACCTCATTGCCTCAGGATAGGAAGGGAAAATTCGTATTAGTTTTGACAATTGTTTTGCAAGTTGTTCCATCACTTCCAAATTACCACTATCCAAGCCTTCTTTTTTTTTTTTCAGGGATGCTAGTACAGCTTGTTAAGGTTTTGCTTTGCAGATGCTTTGCAGATTCAAGCTTGAATGGGCTGCTTGAATGGTAGGTTCTTCTGGAAATCTGGACCAGGAGGTGAATTATGCCAGGATGCTCCCCAGGTCCCAGACTTGAGAAATCTGGGAAACCCCAGATTCCTTGGCAGTCTCTCAGGAAACGTCACAGTGCTGTGAGAGCTGCTTATGTCCTTCCTTCCTTACAGGAAAAATAAAGTAAAATTCTCCAGTGAACCATAATAAAGATGATAAAACCATCTTTGTTCTGGAAAGCTGTGTTGAAATCTTAGAACTGTTTGTGATTTTTTTTTTCATTCCATTGTGTGCTGTGCTAATTATCATGGGATTTTTTCCAGCAGAAGTTTGACCCTTTTTTTTTTTTTCTGTGGTTGTTTTCTGGGGTTTTTTGTGTGTATTTCTAAACTGCAGTTCAAATAACTTGGGATTAGAGTTTAGGACTGTTACGATCCGGTTTCAGCCCAGAACAGCAAAGAAAGCTAAGTTTCTGTGCATAAACCGGAAAGAACTTAGAAGGTTCTTAATATTCCCAAAAATGAGATTAAAACCAAACGAGGTTCAATGTTGTTGCCAAAAAATTGATGTATTTTATTTAATAGTAGAGAGGTAAAGAGAAGGAAAGAGAAAAGAAAGAAAGAAAGAGATAGAAAAAGAGGTGTGCGTGGGGGGTGGGGGAGACAGGGAGAGGTGGCAGGGATTAGTTGGAAGCATATCACCCATCCGAGGGTCCTGATGATGTCTCGTTGCTCCTCTCCATCTGGTCTTCTTGGTGATGAGGGTCCCCTGTCGCCGCGTGGCCATGCTGCCACACGCGGCCACACACGGCCACACGCCGCCACACGCCGAAGAGTACTGAATTCCGTGGATTAATATACGCTTTGGGCCAGGTGGGAACACCCACGTGCCTCCCTTGCAGGGGCTAGCTTGACACTGTCCCTTGCAACACTGAGGGTCTTGTTGCATTATCTCTGGTGCAGGGTCTGGGGACCCCTTTGAGGGGGGCCCCTTCGATGGGCCATGTCACCCCCTTCTGCTGTGGATAAGCTTTCCCCTCCTGGGTGAGGACCCCTCAGCTGGGCTGGTCTGCACAGTGAAGGATGGGTTATCACCGTGCCTCTGACCAGAGGCTTTTCCAACACACACCCAAAACCTTTCTCCGCCCACCCCTTGGTGCGAGGGTCTGTGCAGCCTGGCAGCTGATAGCCCTGGGGCTGTGGTCTCCACCTAGGAGGTGTTAATCCTGTGCTTTGTGAAATGTCCCCAGCCCTGGTTGTTACTTTGTCTTATCTTCATCAGCGAACAGTCCAGGGCCTCTCAGAGCCCCATTCAGGGTGTGGTAGTTTTCTCTGCAGCTTTTGTAATACAGTTTTAAAAGTCCTTCAAGAAAATGTTTAAGTCATAATTTATAATATTTCAGTCTCTGACAAGGACATCTAATGCGTATTTGCCAGAGAGAAGAACTGGAAGTCATGTTAAAAATATTTAGCTTTCATGATATCCAGATGTGTCTAGACCTTCCTTTGTCCATCAGCTGTGGTGACAACATCTGTTTTCTTTTCCTTTCACTTTGTGTTCTTCACAATTGAGTAATTCAAAGGGTAAGTTGTGGCTTAGTCCTCCATATAAACTGTGACACAGGGACGTGGTCAGGTTCCCCTCAGCATCTGCTCTGAGTTGAAGTTGAGTTCTGCCTGCACAGAGGAGCTGTTGTTAAGTGTGTCACCTTTTCATGCTGTGGGATTCCTGTTTGTGCCGTAGTACATTGCTTGATTTTGAGAGCACGTTGTAAACTAATGTAATAAATAATATAGTGCGCGTTCACTTTGAGGAATGTATCTGAAATGATGAGTTTAAAAGTAGGACTCGGATTCAAGTTTGAGATGAGAAAATCCTGGGAAAGGTGCGGGGGGTTCTTGACAATGTGCTAAGTCTCAGTAGGAATGCAGTCATAATTGCACTTTTAGCAGTCTTAAAATGATGCTGCTCATCTTCTCAGGAGCTCTTATGTGTACTTGAGCTTGTACCTGGATTTGGAAGTAATTCACACACAGAAATTTACTACTAGGTGATTGTCATGACAAATGTATCTACTTCTTTTTTATATATTCTTGTTCAACCTCTGTTGTGCCATTTTCTGCAAAAAAAAAGAGTGACTGTGGTAGATATTGTCTCCCTTATTATGGGACCAGCAAATGAAAATGCCCTCTTGGGACAGCAGGCGGGTTTTTTTGGTTACCAAAGATGTGCATTCTTAATGGAATGAATGGGGGATGGAAGATGGACTGGTTTTAGCTTCCCTGCCGCTATTTGAGATGGGCAGGTGGAATTTTGCATGACAGCCCTGGCCCTACCTCCCTTCCATTTCTCCAGTGTTGAACCAGGTGTGGAGCTGTGAAAGGCTGAGCACAGCTGTGCCAGTGTTGTGCTTGGATCCCCTGTGCGCGTGTTTGTGCAGGAAAAGCTGTGTGACTGAGCTGGATAAAAGAGTAGTAACCAAATCATTGCCTGGTAAATTCCTGGGAATGTATTTTGCTTGTACAAAAATATTTACGAAGGGAATGTTTGTTTGCCAGTTTTGAGCAGAAGAAAATAAATTGAGGTGAAATTACAAAAGGAAGGGTTTAAAGAGGGGGCAGGGCAAAAGGAGATGGTTTGAAATCAATCACATGCACTCCTCTTTCATCTGCAGTTTCTTGGATCCAGAAAATGAACCTAGGCCTCTTTTCCATTCGTACTAATTTTTCAAAATGCTTTTGGAATAACTAAAAAAAAAAAAAACCCAAAAACAAACCTACAAAAAACCCTCTATAAAACTACTAAAAATAGTTAAAAAAAAAAGAAGCCATTCAAGATTTATAGGTTGTTCAGCAAGCTTTAAAGAACAACATGAATTACTGCAAGGGAAATTTTTCAATTATTTGCTTAGTGAGTAAAGGATGTCTTTTTTTTATTTTTAACTGCTTACTGGATCTTTTCCCACTCTGCCAGAAGAAAACATTGATTAATGTCAAGCCTAGGAATAACTTTGGTGCAGTCTCTACAGAGATCTGGTAATACTGATGAAAATTAAGTACAAGTAGTTCTCCTGGTGATTTAGCTCTCATATGTCTTGCACTTAGCTTTAAAACTGACCGTATTTTTCAGTGAGTTTTGGTGAAGGTTCCAGATGAATTTCGTCCTATCTGTCTTGTCATTGGAGTTGAAAAGGAGGAAGAGTTAGCAGTGCACAGATGAGTTTTCAAGGATTTTGGAAATAAATTTATGCAACTTCTTAGTTAGCTGTATGAAATCTGTCTCAATGTGAACTGTATGGCTTGGTCATTAATACTAGCCATATTATGTGTTTTGGTTATGTGAATTGTCCCAGGGAAGTGTATATATGTCTGGTAAGAAATATTTGACTCTCTTTGAACACCCAAGTGAATGTGTTCTTGAAAATGCAGTGGTAATGGTTGAACTTCCAGGCTATTCACAAGATTTTTGTGCCACTGAAGGCAGAAATAGCTGCTCCTTTGGAGAAGTTTCAAACACATTCTGTGTAAGGAGTAAAGCATCAACTCATGGCACAGATAGACAAAATTCTGAATAATCAGCAAGTGCTACAGCAAGGTATCTCATGAAAAATTTACTTCTGCTTCCAAGTGTCAAAACTACTTCCTGCAGAGCTTACAGATCAAACTAGTTTCTGTCAAGGTGTGTACCAAAGGATGGAGCTCCAGAAGAAGAACTTGTTCACCATTAAATAACTTCTAATGTGTAGAAATACTTTCAGAATAGGGGAAAAAGCCCTGGGAAGCTGGGACCTAACTCTGCTTTTAATGTTTTGGATTCGGTCACTGTTATGTTAGCATTTGAAGACAGACTAAACACTGAGAAAACTAAACATACATCCTGCCTGCAACACCATTAAAACAAGAAACCCACCTACACTTGGTGGAGGGAATGGCTTATTTTCACAGTAATAACCAGAAGTTATCTTAGCAATGGATGTACAGAAATGTTTTTTGCGGTGCTGTAACTATTCAAATAAAATGAGCAAGGTTTATATACTGGTGGCTGAGACTTAGGACTGCAAGTGCTTGTGCTTTCAATTTCTCTCTTGGTTAAACATCTTGTAGGCTTGTCTATCTTGCGGGTGTTGGGAAAGTGATGAATTTAGTCCTTTGGTCTTGGGTTTCCTGGGCCTTCCCATGCTGAGAGGTGTACATTCTTTCCCCTTTTGTCTAATTTCCTCCCTTTGAAGTGGAGATCAGGCTTCCATTGAAAGCAGAGGTTGTCCAGATACATGACATATGAACATCTGACTTTATTTGAGAGTACATGAAAGGCTTTTATTACTTTCTTTTAACATTTCTGTCTCGTAATATCATCTTAAATCACACTATGAAATGAAATCATAATAGTTGCCGCTTAGATTCCTTGTGTGTTGTAGAAAGCTTAATGCCTTATGTACAGGATCTCTCAAGGCCTAGCTGAGATTTCAGCTGCATTGGCTTCCATATGTTTGGAAAAAACCCTTCATCATTTGCATCCAATTTAGCAGAGAGCTGGAATGCCGGAAACATGTTTTTATTCCTGATGAAATATAACTGCAAGCACTCTGTGAGCGAAAACATCACACTGGAGTTGTTCAACTCTGTTTCTGCAAAGCAAGTTCTTGCTGCTTTTATTTATTTATAGGCTTTGGTCTGTATCTCTTTGGTGTGGGCTGAGCCTGGAGGGCTGCAGTGAGCCCACGACGAAGCCATCGGGTCAGCTGTGGTTCCACTTAGCTCTTGGTGCAGGACAGAGGAGCCGTGCTGCTGCTGCTCTGCTCCTGCTGCAGGTATTTGTGTGGGGATCTCACGTCCTGAAGGAGCCAGCTGCTCGTGGAGCTTTCTCACAGATCCTGGCAAAGGACACGTGGTGATGTTTGCTATCTCGGTATCTTGTACTCAGACTCTTCAGCAGGCCTTGGTGCACACGGTAGGTTGGTGGTGCTGCTCTGTTACAGTGCTTAGTCAAAAACAGCAACTGGATTAGCAATTTTCCTCTTTGTTTTGCTGAAGCACGTGGCAAATTTCATCATCCTAAGAGGCAAAGTGTATTGGTGCTTGTAAGCATTGGTGTGTTTTGTATCTGTTTTGTCCAGATTCCTTTACCAGCCCATTGCTGTGAAGCTGAATGCCTTCTACAAACAATGTCTGACATCTGTTATCTGTGCTGGATTTTTTTTCTCTGTGTCAACTTGAAAATTGTATGTATAAAGCTATTTTTTATTTATTTGAAACTTCCAGGGCATTTGACTGTTTTGTTAGGAAATGCAAGGTCAAATAAATGTTTTTGATGAGTCTTGCTGTGTACACTTAACAGCTCTGAAGCGGCACCAGCAGTATTATGTCTTCTAAAAGACAAAGGCCTTAGGAATAATTGAAAACAAAAACGTGAAGAGTTAAAAAAGCTTTGCCAGAGCTAATGTAAGAAGAGAAGTAAGGTCATGAGACAATAATCAGGGCATCTGTTCTGTCAACTCCCAAGGTAGGAAGTTCTTTGTGTTTTCTAGAAAACCCAGCTGTTGCTACAGTGTTGTCTATTTGCACTGTCTAATCTGTTTTTTTGAAAGGTTAATTATCTTCTTCTATTTGTAAAGGTTGAAATATTGTCTTGAGAACCACTGTATCTGTTGGAAGAGAAGCTGAAAAATCCTACTCCATCTGCATCTGTTCTAATTAAACTTGGTTCCTAAATTTGGGTGAATGGTGGATCAAGCTTATAAAACAGACAACTCTATGTAAAAATTGCTTTCTATGGGGTTGATGCCTAGAGATTTTACTTTCCAACTTAGAAGAGCAGAGTTAACTTTCAAATCATTATCTTACCAAGAGCAGATGAAAAAGTAAGGGTTAGGATTAAAAAGTAAAAGTTAGGGTTGCAGATACAGAGAAAAAGGAAGTCAAGTATGAAGTTACTAGGAGGCTGGATTAATTTAATTGCCTTACTTTGACTTTTCTGCAGTGTCTGTTCTTGAGGTTGGTTGTAAGTGTGATTCCTTGGGAAAAACTGTCCATAACTGATAGTTGTAAAATAATAGAAGTCATAGTTGTAGCTTTTACCCAGCTCTACTGAACTGGCTTTGCAAATGGAATAAACTGTGGTGCTGATTCTTTTAGCAGTCAAGTCATGCAATTCATACTTTCCAGAATGCACCTTATTCTGCAAAAAGAAATCCTCAGACAATCTGTACTTAGGCAAATAAGGAGCTTCTTGAGTTAGTGAGACACTGATTTAAACTTCATTTGGTTTCCTGCACTGATAAAACATGTTGCTTTTGAAATGCAGCATGGTGTTCGTGCAGGTTATAGATAACCTGAAAGTTACAAGCAAGGCAAAAAAGGTGTCCTTTTCTTCTTTCTGAAAATAACAGAGAATCAAGAAAGCAACAGTGCAGAGCCATGATGGTCATATGGAGAAAGATGAGATATTTTTGGGATGTGGATGGCAAGGTTTCTCTGCTGTTTTGACTACAGTAATGTGAAATAGTAAGGCTGTCTGATGGGAGGTGATAACCTCCTTTCCCTTTGGCATGCTGATGTTCTCCTCTGCAGATTGTGACTCACATAAAATACAAACTATCCTTACTGTAAAGGGAGTTAATAAGAAAAGGTAGATTTTGCTGGTTTGTTCTTGACGCTATTTTATGGTGTTAATGACCTCTGTCATTCACAGCAGGAGAAATGATATTCTCAGGATACCTCGCCTCTCTTAAATTAGATAAATTGAATGAATTGAACTCCGTAAACGTGAACATGCTCAGCACAGTTTCAAAGTGTCTGCAGATCCAGGACCTGCCTCCTTTGGATTATTTTTCTTCTGCTTTTGCACCTGTTTCTTTGAAGTGTTAGTACTAGTTAATGTCACTGTCTCTTTTTGTAGCCTACCTAAAATCTGGAGAGTGCCTAATGTTGTTTGCCTACTAGTTGGTGCTTTTTTTAGAAACAGAAACCGAACAAGAAATGTTTTCCTTAAGTTTTATGTAAGTAACATATACATGTCTTCTGTTTTTGAATCCTTTCAGGTGAATAACTCAACTTGTTTTTTTCCCTTTTCTCATTTTGGGTGGAGCAATGTCAGAAAAAGATGCTTGCATGTTTTTAGCTGGCTTTCAAGTCACTGTAGGTAACCAGTTACTTGCTGAAGTGTTCTGGACTTTAGTTCTGCTTCTCCTTCAGCTCACATAGCACAGTAGTGACCCGAAAGAGACACACGGACATAAAATGCTTATAGAGAAGGTGTGTTCACCTTTTAACTGTGGGTTATGGTGGTAGATTCTGAAAACTGTGGATGCAACACAGCAGAGTTGGCTTTGCCTTTAATGGTTCCTTCAGTACAAGCTGGAAGAGTAGGTGTTAGCACCCATGCACAGATTGACCTTCAAAAGGATAAGGACCACATGAATTTATTCCATTCTCCCATATGAATTCATTTTAGAGACAAAGGATAGTGTTGGTATTGGTGCTGATTTAGGAATTCAGGGACAGGGTTCACTTCGCTTAGAGCTTTACTGAAAGGGCAATGCCACAATGTTGTTATTTTTCATTTACTAGTACATGATAATTTTTCATTTACTAAAACAATTTAGGTGACGTGACATACTCACGGCTGCTTTCTGAAATACATAGGAAGGGTTGTGGACCCTATTTTTCTGATGCAAATTTGGTTTTAAAAAAGTGAAATGTTGGTTCCCTAAGTATGAATTAATGCTTTTCCTGGGCTGAAGATGGAAATGTCAACTACAAAGTAATGGTGGTAATGGTGCTTATTTAGAGTTGGCTTTTTCAGTGGAAAGACACACATCTGCTTTTAAAAAAATTTGACTATATTGTCTCCAGTATTCTAGCATGGAAATTTATGTCAGTATGGTTAAAGTGTTTAAGTGACAGAGGCAATTACCATTTACATAAAACATTTCTGAACAGCATTAAAACTATACTGATTCCTGTTTAAAAGTAGGTCTATTTAAAGTTTTGGTCCTGCTGGGGTTGGCACACAGAGAGGACACAAATCTTGGCTCTGGTACTAAGTTTAGTAGGAATGGAAGCAGATGCACCTCTGAGGTTGCCAAGTTCGAGCCTTTGGTTCTGACTTGCCCGTGTTTGAGTTGGGGCAGTGCCAAGATAGTCTCTGAGGCTGGGTGGGTGCTCACTACCTGGGTACAGTATGTGCCTACCTGCTTAATATCCATATACTCCTCTGGATGTGTAGAGGACAGCTGGGAAATTGGCATGGCAGTTCTGGATTTCAGTGCAGGCACGGGCTGTATCTCTTGTCAGTTCCTCTGATACACTGGGGCGGGATGCTCCCACGTGCACATCTGTGATGCCATGGTCCTTCTGGGGAACACATGGAAGTGGGAGAGATTTGCTTCAGAGGAATCTCTCAGCAGATCACCAAGTGCTGCTGTTACTTGAACTTCTTTGAACTGAAAGGGATAAACATTATATTGTATGTAACAAAGCAGAGGAAGTAATTTTGCCTGAAGTGTTCAGAGCAAATACGTTCAAAGTAAGTCCATGGATTTCTGTTTGTCACATGTGAACTAATGTAATACTTAAAAGGTCATTGTGGGCTGAGTTGAGGTGGGTTGAACCTTCCTTTGTTTCCCCTGAGGCTTCTGTGGAGGCACCCAGAGATAAGGTTCCTCCTGCTCTGAACATCTGCGGGAGAGATCTTGCCAGTACTTGCTGTGTAAATCTTTTTGCCAAAGTTGGGACTTTGCTGGGACTACATTTGCTCTGAGCAAGAGAGGAGTTTGAAGTGTGGTGCAGGCAGCAAATACTCATCTTCCTCCCACTCTCCAGCAACTACAAACTCTTTCTGCAGAACCTGTGATTTACAAGTACTGCAGCAGATTTGGGAGGAAGTTTTTGCTTCTGTAGGCAAACTAGAATGTATTTTTGCTGCCAGGCAGCATACTTAGTGAATGTCGCTTGTAGCAGCTTTATTCTCTTGGTCAATTTTACAAGGAATATGCAAGGCCTGAACTGCTGTGGATAGGACAACATGGGAAGTCCTGTTGTGTTGGATTTCCTAAAAAAGCATTCAGCCTTGTTTCAGTCTCAGTGATTCACTGTCGGAGGGCTGATGACATCTGTACTCAGATGTCTTTTGCCACCAGTCTTTGAGAACAAAGAGTAGTGCTAGAGATTATTTTTATACTCTGAGAGATCATCTGTTGAGATTGTGCTTGGGCACAACTCATAATCAATTCTTTTGTAAGTGAAGCCAGTATGTGCTGAAGTATTCACCACTCACATGTGGGAATTAAGTTACTTTTAAGCTGTCCTTACGACCACTTTCTCCATGTAAAGTATGAAGCTGTAAACAGGGTTTATGTATTTCCGGTGTCAGATATTCAGAGGCAGCGTTACCCTTTGGTTGGAAGAGACATCTGGGACTTGGAATATCTTTCAGCTGTTCCAGATGCTGCTTTTGACTTGCTCCTTGATCTTTTCACTGCTCAGTATTTCAGCTCCTGAGACTTGTCAACTGTTCTGCATTTCTTTATCCATCTCGCATCACTTGACCCTTTCAGCTATCAGAGGCTCTTTATTGCCTTGTCTGTAGTTTTTTAAGCTTCTCCAGATAGTTACAGCTGATTTTCTGCTGTGTGCAGTTTACTTCTAGCATTGCCATTTGTGCAGAATAAGACACTTGAAATGGGAATCTGGGCAGAAACCTGGAAGATGAAGGACCACTCCATTCTGATCATAGAATAGTTTTGAGATGGAAGGGACCTTTTAAAGGTCACCTAGTCCAACCCCTCTGCAGTGAACAGGGACGCCTTCACTTTTCCAATCACTTTCGTAGCAGCAGCCTTGTCTTGCAACTGTGTGCTGCCATGTGAGGAAAAAGCTGAGGGGATGTATACATAATGGGTAACATGTAAAAGCATGGCAGAGATAGTGGTATCCTTGGAAGTTGTTTCTGAAGTTCTTCAAAACCCTTCCCTGTGTTGTGACACTGTGCAGCCACTCCTAAGTCAGACATGGTATATGTGTACTTGAGAAAGGATACCCAGACAGATTGTGTGCAAATGTCTGCCAGTTACACAAGTCTGCTGCAGGTGGAGTCCATCTCCACCCAAAAGAGGCAATGGGATTAGGAAGTGATGGAGAGGACCAAGAGTCCTTTCTAGGTGTCAGAAGAGAATCTCTGATCAACAAAGTGCTCTTAGCTGTGCAATTTTATTATGGCTCCTGCTGCCACAGCAGTGGTGGGAGAACAAGAAGGGATTTGCTTGAAAGCTGATGTGTGGATTTAAACAGAATAGGACCAAATGGCAAGGGCAGCAAAAGTAAAAGCTGTGAAAATTACTCCAAATGCCGATCTGACAGTGTGATGCTGCAGTAACAGAACTGCTGCAGTTGCTTTGCTTTTACAAAACTGTGCATGTGTTTACTAACACAAGTCACAATCACAGAAAATAAATATGCACATGCAGAAGTGGACGTTTTCAAAAGTGCCTGACCGAATTTGTTCACTAATTCCTGTTGTAATTCACAAGAAGTTGAATGGCTTCTTATATTCTTTATAAATCCTCTAGTCCTGTTTTATCTGGGCTGTTTATAGCTGTGCATGAATTCCTGTAAGAAAACAATAGACCTGTAAAGGTTTGGCTGGTCTAAGAATATCTGTTAGATGGTTCTGATATGAAAATGCAAATCAGGTACTAAAGAGTTGTATTTGACCAAGGCCTCAATTTTCTGGCAAAATCATTGGGTCTTGGTTTTCAAACTGATCCCAAAATGCATTGAAAAAGTAATGGAAGTCTTTCCCTTAGCTTCACCAGGCAGCGAATCTCACCTGGTACACCTCTCACAAGTTTTTTATTTTACCTAAGGAGTAATTATTTAGGCCTTGGTATTAAAATTCTTTCAAGCAGAATATATTCAGGCTGTCCGTGTTAGGACAAAAGCAAGGGTGAGGAATGCAGAACAGCCAGATGATCTGTGCCTAGTAACATTACTGCCAGTAGTACAAGAGGTTTCTCAGATGTCTCAGAAAACCTTTTGGATAAATGTATAATGTCTCTTCTAAAAGTTTGTGAAGGAAAGCTAATGGCAAGTGCACTGCTGCAGGTTTTGGAAAAGAGCAAGACAGGAATGCTGTAAAATCTCTCCTTGCAGTGACAGAAACTGAGACATGCTCCATGCAATGTAAAAATGGTTGCTAAGCACAAACAGAAAGTGAGCTCTCTTACTAAGTGTGTTTCTACCTCTTTGACATGGTTTTCCCTCCATGTGCAATATCCTGTTGGCACAACAGATGAGTAGCAACTGATTTGAAGTACCCTGATGGTGGGAAATAGGCCAGTCTTCTGCTTCCTGCAGCAGTTGCTTACGCATTCATGCCTCTGTTGCAGCAGAGATTCAGGTGTCTTGGGACATCTTACAAGAAAGATGAATGCTAACAGTGTTTTCACATACTGAATGGTTTTGAGAAGTTGCTACTCAGCAAGACTGAATAAAAAAAAATTCAAAAGGAAACTCGCTGGTCAGAGGCAGGAACTCTGTACCTGGAAGACACTGATAATAAACTAAGGCACTTATGCTCTGTATAGCTCATCATAAATAAGTAGAAGGGAACCCAGAATTAGACATCACTTGGGAAGTGGTGTGTGAAAGTATTGATCTAATTTTGTAGAGAACCATTGTGTCACAAAGGCTATTGGAGTTCTGTGTGTATGTGTGTGGCACATGTATTTGGCAGATATGTTCATCAATAACCAAGCCAATTGTTGCAGCAAAATTGCAGGCTTTTACTGCCTATCTATCCATGTGCCTGATGTGGAAAAGACAGCTTGTCTGTGCAGTGCTGTGTGTGCCTGCCCTTTTGTGAGAGCAAGAGAATTAGATGTTGTGACAGGCTGAAGGGGTATGGTTCTGGGGCAGGCACTCTGGTGGCTTCCCACATTTATCTGTTTTGTGCTGGGCTGACATTAGGCTGTAAAGAGCAGCATTTGAGCACTGGCAAAGATGAAGAGTTGCTGGAAGTGAACTCTGCTGATTTTTTGCATGCTTGAAATGTGCTATCTTGGCCATGAGAAATTTCAGTGAGAAGAAAAACACTGACTGCAAACCACCAGGGTTTCTTGCCAAACAGATCATCTTCGTGCAGTCCTGTGACTATTCTTGTAACTGGATTTGGTGTGCTTTAATGAGTTTCTCTGACTATTTCCTGGCAAAATGCTGGGGTCTGGGGGAGCTGCCCAATTCCATAATTCAAGTATTGAGTGAGTGGTAGCTGAGCAAAAACACTTCCCTGCTTTCTGTGCCTGCCGCAGGCACAGACCTTCCACATTGGCAAGGAGAACATAAGCGTAGTTGCCTTCTAGACAGACCAGTGAGAGAGACAAGTGGCTTTATGGGAGCGGAAAAAGGTTGGATTGAGGCCAGCAGTGGTAAATGGTGATGGTCTCCATGGATCAGGAGATGTTGATGCAGAGCCAGTGTGTCAGGGAACATTTCTCATTTTGTTTGCTTTGCACTCGCGATGTCCAGACGAGCCCAGGAGAGTGAGCCCACAGGCAGCTCCAAATGAATATATTGTATAGAATTTATTCAGTTCTGGTCATTACCTAAACTGGAGGCTGGCCAAGTCAGTAGAGTTGACTCTGGCAGCAAGTGCAAGTTGTGTTTCCTGTTAAGAAGATGACTTTGAGGAATACTCTCATTTAGTGCTTGAAAATGCATGGCTTTCTGCCTCGTCTTACGAGACCGAGAGGACTTGGAGTATGTTGATGTAATTCCACACTTTGTCATGTGTTGTTTACATACTGTTTGCACCTCACTGTTCTCTGCATCAGTGCCAGCACCCTGATATTTCTGCAATTTATTTTTATGATCTTAGTGTTGAAACAGCTGTAAAAACAAGCAGTGAAAGTGAGCCAGCTGCTGGCATTTCTGATTCCAAGTCTGGTTTGTAGTAGGCAGACATTGAAAGGGAAGGATATATGAAAAACAACAAATAAACTTAATTTCAGGATTAAATGCAAACAAATTAGGTGGCTAAATTTTTAACCGCTGAAGAGAATTAAATCACTAATGAACAAAATAATACAACTTTTTTTGTACAGAGCCTGTCCAAGGATATACTACTGCTTTAAAGGAGATATTACACTGTCCTGTGAGGACTTGGGAGCAGTAGAACTGTTGTCTCTCCGACACCTCATTCGTTTTAGTATTGCAGAAATAGTTAGCTAGAAATTTTACCAGACAAAGAGATGGAGATGTATTAACGTTTTCCTTGGCTAGATAAAATCCATATACTTACTTTGTACACTGGTGTCAGCACCATTGGCATGTGACTTTGTCAAAGAAAGTAAAAAACAGTCTTTCATCCAAGCAGCTAATTGTTTTTGACTTTGGTATTTATATTCTTGTTTATGGTCCAAGTGTAATAGGGACCTAATATCTTTAGCACTGCAGTGATACATAAAAAATACTGTATTTAAACTCCTTCTTTGTCCCTGCCTTGAGGCTTGCACAGGCGGCAGAGATGAACTGATCAGCTTAGCAGTTGTGCACCAAGGAGCACAGGGTAACCTACAGGTAATGATTTTGTTCCTTTTTTCAGTTGCAGTAATTTACCTGCTGCTTACCATGCTTTCTGTAAAATATTTGCTAATTCACTGTCTAAGGGTGTGAGTTGGAGGGCTGCTTCTTGGCATCCACTTTGGTCCGCCGAAAAACCAGCACCATCCAAGAGATTCCTGCTCGTATTCAGAAAGTGCCAATTATGAGTTGAGTGCATTTCCTTTTGTAGAGAGGTCAGTGTGGTCTGAGGACTTGTCAGCTGGTTCCTTCTTGTTCTTGCAATTGTAACCACAGACAGACACAAACAAAAAAAAAAAATCTTTATCTGCTCTGCAGAGAGCCAGACACGTTTGTATGTTTTGTGGGGACACCTGGCTCAAGTAAATCTCACAGTACAAGTGTTCTGGGCGACTCTAGGTGAACCCTAAAGAGGCAGGAGAAAGATTTCCTTTCTCTGAGAAGAATACCTAGTGATTTAAGTTTTGATCCTGCAATCTGTACTTTGCTGAAACCTCTGTGCTTGTGTTGAGGCCTGTTAACCTCAGTGGCACAGGGCAGCGAGGAGTTGTAATCATGGTGATCAGATTCCAGGATCCAGCCCAAAGCAGGGATGTGACAATAGCCTGTCTGTGGGTATTAAAAGAAAAAACTATAAACGCACAGCAGAGATGGCAGCTGGAGAAGTTGTTCCAAAGGAGGATGTGTGAGCAGTAGGAAGAAAGGAGCCAAAGGAGAAAAGGGCTGAAAACCACTTCTGACTGGAACCTATTGATTTCTTCTTGTATTGTGATTTACTTTATAGTGATGTAACACTGTCCAGGCAAAGTGCTTGTATTAATTGTCAGAGGGATGGTTTCATCTGTCAGATGAGTGTGTTATCTGCATTTCTAGTCTGCCTTAAAAGCTGAGTATATCCCTTTGCAATGCTGATGCCAATTCACTATGTTCAGTAAAGGCATTGTTGCTGTGTAGGGGACCAGAGCAGGAGTGCCAGGCTTGGACTCACCAACCTACTTAGCCAGAGTCAGAACATGAAGCTTCCATCTAGATATTCTTAGTCAGAGATGTCTGCTGCCTGCAATGTCAAGAATATTCAATTCTTTTCCCAACCTGATGTTTGGAAACAAAAAACTACCTATGAAGCCAAGTTTTCCGGGCCCTAACAGCTGTGCAAGCTTCCGATGAGGCAAGAAAGATTGCCGGTGGTAGTCTGGAAAGAAGAGGAACATATTGTTCTTCAAGCACTCACAGACAGTGAAATTTCACCATTGATTTTGCACACTGCTGTGTTTGTGGTGAAAGTCACATTTTATTCTGTTTAGGTATAAACTCTTCGGCCCATGTAGGTTTTGGTTTGGTTTGGATTTTGGCTGGAAATATGAAAACTTGCAACTCAAAATCCTGTGTGCTCTAGACTTAATCGGGGATCAGAAAAAGCTTTTTGACCATGAAGGTTAAGCACATTACTTCATGATTATATGTACAAAATCCATCGAGGAAGAGTCATGACTGTCCAGAAATGGTTAGAAAGTATAGTTTTAGTAAGGCCAAAACGCCACATGAAACTTTGTCAAGTTTAGTTCCACAATCAGCTCTAGTTTTGACACAGTTTTTGTGCCTTAAGTTAAGATGGGCCAAAATTCTTCATGATTTACCAAATGTCTATAACAAGTCTGTAACTGGGCACACACTCACTTCAGTTGGGGCTTGCTTGTATGAGGTGATGTGCAACTATGCTTGCATTTACTGTCACCATTCCTTTAAATGGACTTCAGTGAAATGAACAGCAATGACAATAACAAAAAAAGCCTGCTTGTCTGGTGGGGTAAAATTAAACTTTGGTGAAGCAGAGGCTTTTTTAACACTTCCCTGAAAGCCCCAAGCCTGCCAAGGAATTTTAAATGGGGACCTCCAGTAGTCAGCTGCTTTCCTTAGTCTGAGGAAGTACTGTAAATTCATTCCTTGTTACTGCCTGTAATCCAGCAAAACTCACCTCAAGATAACAGCTGATGTCTTCTTCAGTGCTGGTCCAAATGTCTTGCACAGCAGCTGAACAAAACTTTTGCCTCTTGCCTGCTTTTTAGCAGTTCATTCGTATTTTAGTATTTTATAGGTGAGTCGTAATTCTCAGCTGATGGGGTGCTGGTATGAGAACAAGCAGGCAGATAGCAAATGCTTTTCTAACACACTTTTGTAGTCGAGGCGTGTTTCTTTTCCAGCTGCGCTGAAAGGAGCGAGTTACTGCCGGGATAATAATCTAATTGTTTTACCTTTTCCTCTTGTTTGCCCAACAGGAGAGTTGCCCATTCCCAGCATGGAAGAACACAATGGCTCTTCCGAGACTCCTGCCCTGAGCCAACGGCGGCACGTTGCCATCAAGTGTGGGTGGCTGCGGAAGCAGGGGGGCTTTGTCAAGACCTGGCACACGCGCTGGTTTGTCCTCAAGGGGGACCAGCTCTACTATTTCAAAGATGAAGATGAAACCAAGCCCTTGGTAAGTGTAAGGAGGAGATAGGATGGGAGGTCAGGGAGAAAAGTGAGTTACTACAAGCAGAATGTCTGGTGTGTAAAGCACCGAACTTCTCCATCTCTGTCACTGACTCAGTGTTGGATTTGGGATTTTGATTACGCTGAGTCAGGCCGTGGCAGTTAGTGTGGTTTCCCCATCAGACTCATTTCTAAAACTTCCTTTCCCAGGTCAGGTTTTCTCATTTCTGCATTTTAAAGGGAGAGAAGTATACAGGAAGTTCAAGTAGCAAAAATCATCGGTCAGATGGACTTGACAGGCAGATGAATAAGCTGTATATGAAAAGATACTGCTTGGGGTTTTTTCTTCTGCTTACTATGCAGAGTATCCCTGCTTTGTGTCTTCCCAAATAACACCCTAGCCTGAATACATTGCCATCTGTAATATGGAACAGACTGGTGTCTGTCTCCCTGGTTCTTTTGTGGTGATTTACTGCTCCTTAACCCTCATCTCTTTTCCTATTTATTTAGCTTTTTCACTAGCATGCTTCAGGGCCACCTATCCCCATAGTGCCATAGCAGTAGAGTTAAATAGTGCTGCCTCTTGTGTCAGGGCAGGCCTGAGCCTCTTTGATAGCAAGGATCTCCTGCTACCACCTACAGGGGTATGATAGTCTCGTGTATTAATGATTTTCCAGATGTTTGTGACTTTAGAAAAAAGATCTGACATCTGTGAGTTACTTCTGTGCAGACACTAAAATATGATCATCACGCCCGTATTTTTTATGGCTACTAAATTTCTGGTGCTATACCTTCTGTATGGAATTTCACAGGGAGTTCTCAGAGATGTAAAACCCATCTAATCCAGCTTCCTGTATAGAACAGGTCATGACACTTGGCCGAGCTTTGCAGCTTGCATTATGGTGCACATGTTAAGAAAAGTATTCAGTCTTGAGGTAATGGTTTCCAAAGTGTGAGTTGACTTCTGAGTACCTATTTCACATCCTTGGTAGCTGTTTTCCCCTCAAATTATATCAGATAGTATAGGTTAATTAAATAACACACTGCATATTTACACAAGTTGTATGATAGGATGACTACTTTGTGTGTGAAATAGTTAATAATTTCTGGGAAATACAGCATATCTTCCACTATATATTTTTTTAAGAGTGTAAAAAGCAGCCATTAAAATAAAATGTTTGTGGGCCAGATCCTGGGTTTCCAGAATGTAACTCTGCTTCTTAGCACTTTATGTCCGCCAGTATGTTTGCATGCAAAGACTTCATGGCTTTTTGAGAAGTGGCACAATGCTGTGTTTCTTGGAACTTTCTACAGCCCAGAGCCCAAATTATCTTGTCCATCTGCTGCTGACCTGGGGGATGGCTTCAGAATATCCTATTGACTTTGCTACTTCCCTTTTGTGAAACGGAGGTGGCGATTCTGATCTGATGCTTGTGATAGGTTAGGCAGCAGCTTGTGAAATACCTAAAAGCTTATTTGAATTTTGCACTTTAATCTCAAACAAGTTCATAAAGACACCTAGAAATACAAAGTAGGGTGGGAAAAGTGCTGAGAGAAGTGTAACTTAAAATATGCCGGTGGGTTTGGAAAATTAATGGGCCTGTCCAAATTAGGATCAGTCAATATCTTACCTTGGTGTAGCTTTTGAAATGTTTCCGAAGCAAACTGCACAAGTGTCAGTGCCTGAAATATGTCCCAGGTTCAATGCCATAACAGAACTATTTTTTTCCCATTACATTGAAGGGTTTGCTGCATTAACTTTGACAAGAAAATCACTATGACCTTCTGGGAGCCCTGTTGTTCTTGCTGTGGAGAGCTAAAGCAAAGAACTCCACCGATATCGTGAATTTTCAGTGTGTAGGGATATTAGGAAATGGCAAGCATATTTTGTTGTACTGGATCTGTATTTAGGATAAATACCTCTTTGTTTACTACTGGATGGTACAGTCTGTACAATTTACAGATGTACAGTAATTCTTTTAGACAATAATATAATGGAAGAAAGTTAATGAGGTTTTGTTCCAAATCAGATTGTAGTTTTTATTTTGTTTACTGGCTGGTTGCGTTTGGAAGGAGGCAGAGAGCAGTGATTACTTGTACTGAGGAATATTCTGATTGCACACCTTGTATATATATTTATAGAAGGTGGAAGAACTGTAGTAGGAGAGGACAAGACAAGCAGTGAGCTTATGTTCATAGCTTATATTCATGTTAATGTGAATTAGAGAAAAGCAGAATCCAGTTTCTGGTGCAAATTCAGCAGGTGTCCTGAGCACCAGTCTGCTTAACATTTGGTCTTGGCTTCTGTTCAGTCTATAACAGATATTATGCCATGACGTTTGTGTTTTTGAAAGTGAGGGAGATGTGAATGGAACCGAATTTCAGAAAAATACTATGATCTGTCAGACTTAATTCTCCAAGTGACTGTGTATAATGGGAGTAAAGAGAAGGAGGAACATTTTGTGTCTAAATCACCAGTAAATGCTTTGGAATTCCTGAAGCAGGGTCATTTCCTGCTTGTAATAGAGATAGCTACCACGTATGCTTTAGTCAGTGTGTGTACATCTCCTTGGCATCAAGGCTATTAAATTGAAAAGTCATTAACTATCAGTGTGAGTGTGGGGAATTGCCTCTGCCAACCTGTGCCTACAGGCACACAGAGCTAGTGAAGAACAACAGAAGAAAAAGCAGTGCACAGCTGTTAGTCTTACAGTCAAGGTCAGTGAATTGTCATTGATTCTTTGTTATCATCAAACACATGAGTCTTTCCCTTGTAATGTTTTATCAATAAATTAGCATCTATCTTTTGCTCTGATACCCCTGAAATATCGCTGAGGATCTGGCAAAGATGGAATTTCTGTTTACTGAAGATGTGTGTATGGATAGCAATAATCTAGTTAATTCCACAGGACAAAAAAACCTAACAAATAAGTGAGCAAGCTATGTGAAGGAATAAAATCTGATTTCTGATAAATCTGTTATCTCTACTGCTTGGAAGGGATACCGGATTTTGCTTTGTTGATTCTTTTTACTGTTTTGTGCTTTAGAAAGCTAGTATTATGCTAGATCTGAAGGTCAGCTCTCCAAGCTTGAAATGTGGGCAGCTGAAAGAAATCAGAATTTAGCATTCTTTGTTCCACAGTACAGCTGTTGTTTAAATGCAGCCCATGAAAATTCATTTCTTGCCTTCTTCTCTCCTATGGTTAACTTCTCCAGCTGTGTCAGGGGTGACATGTTCTTGACTGAAGACGGGAGGAGGAAGTCAGTGCCTGCTCATGAGACATCATGCTTTTTCTGTGGTTTTGTGAGCAGCAGAAGGGAGATTTGAAGCATTGTCACCTTTCTGCAGTTTTGCTGTCTCACTCTCCTGGTGTTACTGAGGAAGTGGAAGGAAAGCTTGGTAACCTGTACCGATGGAACATCATTTGTATTAGGTTGTAAATGAACAAGAATGGACAAGCTCATCCAATCTGAACAGCATTTTTGTTTTAGTTACCTCTTTAATGTTGTTGAGACTCAGCTTGGTTTATGGACTTGAATTTGAGGTGTGTATAGTAGAGAGATCTTGAAAAGCTATGAATTAGCCTTCAGGAAACACCTGGTGTATGCCTGAAAGCTGACAGTGATCTGCTATTTGAGTTTGTATCCCATCTTGAACAGTTTGCCATTCAGTTTTTATCCTCAAGATCTTTATAAGCTCTTAACTGTTCAGTTTAAGTAATGCTGGAAAGTATTCAGTGGCTCACAGTATCTTGGACAGGCCCTGGGATGGGACAGCAGATTGAAGTGGAAATTAGATGTGGCATTTGAATTGGTCATTGACTGAAAGCGAGTTAAGCGGCCACTGCAGTCCTAAGTACAGGTCACTGTTTTGTCTGTAAGGGAAAGATGTTTTCTGATGTACAAAAAGGATATATTTTGAAGTATTACTTTCTGGAAGAATTATAGAATGAATCATAGAATGACCTTGGTTGGAAGGGACCTTAAAGACCATCCAGTTTCAGCCTCTTCTCACTGATGTCCATTGGGACTCTGGGCCCTTGACCACTACTCTCTGGATGTGACAGTCCAGCCAATTCCGTATCCACCTAACAGTCTACCCATCAAATCCATCTCTCTCCAGTTTAGAGAGAAGGATGTTGCCGGGAACCATGTTAAAGGCTTTACAGAAGACCAGATAAATGACATCTGTAACCCTCCCTTGTTCACTGATGGAGTCACTCCATCACAGAAGCCCACAGGGTTGGTCAGGCAGGACTTGCCCTTGGTGAAGCCATTCTGGCTGTCGTGAATCACCTTCCTGTTCTCCACGTGCCTTAGCACAGCTTCCAGGAGGATCTGTTCCATGATTTTCCCAGGTACAGAGGTGACGCTGACAGCTCAGTAGTTCCCAGGGTCCTCCTTTCCGCCCTGTTTAAGGTGGGTACAAAGTTTCCCTTTTTCCAGTCACCTGGGACTTCACCTGACTGCCGCTGTGACTTTTCAAATATCATGGAGAGTGTCTTGGCAACTACATCAGCGAATTCCCTCAGGACTCTGGGATGCCTCTCATTGACTTAAGTGTATTCAGTTTCCTTGGTGGCAATGAACCTGATCTCTGCTTACAGTGGAATGGACTTTGCTCCCCCAGTCCCCATCCTGCTGTGCCTCCACTGGAGAGGTGTGGGAAGAGAGGTTGCCCCTGAAGATTGAGGCCAAGAAGTTGAGTACCTCAGTCTTCTCCTCATCTGTAGTTAACAGTTCACTAGTGTAGTTTATTGGGCTTGGTACACCTTCTTTGACCTTCCCTTTTTGGTTAACATACCTGTAGAAGCCCCTCTTGGTTATTCTTTGTGTCCCTCGCCAGGTTCAGTGCTTCCCATGTAATGAAATTTGTGTAAAAATTTCATCAACTGGTAAATCCATTTAATAGCATTAATAGGAAACTTGACAAATTACAGTTGCATTTTTAAATTAAAATCAAGCTTCTAATGAATGTAAATAGAAATTACTACCATAATTACATAATTTGTATCTTCGCCTGTCGGGAAAATCCTTCAGTATTAGTATTGAATATGATTAAAGATTGAGCATCATGGTTTTTTATAAGTTAAAAGGGAATGGGTAACATTTCTATGTGGAGGGCAAAAACCTAGTTGTATGTGCACTTGAGAACTACATCACGAGACCTGTGATCTCTCCTTGCTGCCTAGAGCATATTCAGTGAGGGAGATCAGAGTATTCACTCTGGTCCTTGTCTCTGGGCAGCAGCAAGAACCAGCTTTTGTGTAAATACTGACGAGCAGCACAGCAAGTGAAACAGCTTCTCAGTAGGTTTTGCTTTGATTTTTAAGAGCAGCCCCCTCAGTCTTGCTGAGGGAAGGATGTGAAGCACCAAGTCCTTGCATGCTTGGCTTCATGGGCCTTGCTTGAAAATCCACAAAGCCAATTCAGGGACTTTATGTGAAAACAGCAAGGAATGTCCGAGCCACTGATAATGATTTTTTATTTTTCCATTTCTAGGCAAAGTACTTGCTATTAATCTAGGAAAGTAGATACAGTTTTTGGATGGACATGTGCTGCAGAGTTAACCCTTGCCTATGCAAACCTATTGTAAAGGGAGAATTTAATCAAAAGAAATTATGCAGGTGTCACAACAAATGTGGGATGTTGATAGAGAAAGATGTTTCCCAGGAATTTCACTAGATACTTAATATACTGGATGAAGTTAAATAGGATTTTTTTGACATCAGTAGTGATGTTTGCCAGATACCAATCTATTTACCAGAAAGACACTCTGCTATTGGATAGTGGTGAATATGGAACTTAAAAAAAAACAAGCAAAATGCCTCCATGGAAAAAATCCATCAGAAAGCACACCTTAAATGGCTCACGTGAATGCGGTGGAATGGAAAGTGAAGGGGAAGGCCCAAAACTACTTTGGGCCCTTTTTTAATGGGTGGTCTGTGAATGGCTCCTCAATTATAGGAATATAAACAGGCTTCTGCAACTAAAGCAGTGAAATTCTGGAATACAGGGAGGGTTACGAAAGGATAGGTCTTAGCTTTTACATACAGTAGAAAGTTCTGCTATTTCTAATAACTTTTACAAGTTTTTAAGTAATTTAACGCTGCAGGTTTCAGCAACTTACTTATAGAGAGACATTTTTTTACTTCAGTGACTTATATAAGTGCTTTTAAAGGTGTAATACATTTCGGTCAGTAGATACCCATGGGAATTTTGTACGTGAGAGATTAGTGTGATAAGACTGAGTTTATTTGAAACCAGGGTACTTCTCGTGCCATTATTCTGTTGCTGGGGAAGGGTTTCTCAAATTCACAGGACTGAATTTCTGTTCTCAGCCTGAGCCAAATGGCAACAAGATCCATCACTGAGGTACTCAACTTGGAGGTGATCAAATTCCAACTTTTCTATTTCTTTCAGATCAAAAATGCGAAGTTGAATTTTCAGTAGTTGTTCTTTGTTTTGTTCCTTTAAAAACTTTTAAGTCTTTGGGCTTGGCCCAGTAGGAGTCTTAAAGATTTTCACTGGAATAAAAAAGGTTTTTCCTCCAGCATTAACTACCACATTAATTACAGGAGTGTTACTAAACACTGTGCAAGGTTATGGAGTCTGTGCCAAAATCAGGCAGTTCTTGCTCCATGCTTTGCCCCAGCTTATGCAGTTGAAAATTCAGTTCCCCTATGAAGATGGATTTTGAGTGCAATGCAAGGGGTATTCAGTGCCTCTTTTAGTCAGCTTTGCATGTAGCAGTTGTGTCATTGCTGTGACTGTACTGGCAACATCTGCAAGCTGCTGTATCCTGCCATTATACCAATTTGTTTAAATGCATGCTTCATTCCCGAGGGCTTGCAGCCTTTCATGCTCCCTGAACTTGACTGAGTTTTCAAAACAGCTCTCAGGTGCAGTCTTTGTCCTTCTTGCATTGCTGCTGTTCTCTTTCTCCAGATCCAGCTCTCTCCCACTTCCCCTGGGTGTTCCTTTGCCTCTGAATACACTGGCTGGTGAAATGACTGGGCCCCCCTCCTCTCCCAGTGCCTGTAACATTCATAAAGGGCCAGCTTGTATGAATGTTGCTTCCTAACATGGTTCAGTGTCTCCATCCCATTTGACAGCTTGGAAAATAACAGATTAAATGGTTGCCTTCCTATTCCCCATGCCCCTAGCATGCTGTCTGCCTAAGCAGATCTTCAGTTTAAACTAAAACTAAAAGTTTGCATTTTCCATAATCAGCCTCTTTAATTCATTTTGACACTCTCATGCCCCAAAACAAAAACAACACTGGGCCTAGATGCCATGCCGAACTGTGCCAAGCTGAGAACAAGTCTATCTCATTTAGGCCTCAGAAAACAGGTCCAGTCACTGAATTTCAAAATTCACTGAAATGAGGCAGTTTTGTAGGTGGGAAATGTGAACCTTTCGTGGTGTTTCAATGTGTTGCACGGGAACTTTTTGTTCTTATAACCAAACTCAAAATGCAGGAGGATACAGAAAAGGTGATCCCACGTGAGTCTGCCTGTTTGTGTGGCAGTCAGTATAGCCCCAGCTCCTCTTTCAGAGCTGTTTGGGAGCAATAAATACATCTTCCCAGACTTCTGTATCTTTAATCAATCCAAACTGGGAAATTAGTTCCAGTAAATATTTGTATAATAGAACAAAGCAGGAATGCCTCGTGGCACTGACTGGAAGTGCCAGCACCATTGGCCCGTGCGTGTGCATTCCAAGCTGAAGCTCCTGAGTACGCTACCATGTGTTGTATAAACTGTGTGTGTAATTAGACTCGGCCAACACCTGCTGTTAGATTGGAAAAGAGAGGCGCTCTAATAAGATGTAAACTGGCCAACAGCTTAATTTCAGGCCTTGGCTGCCAATGCATCTGCCTAGTCCAAATGTTCAGAGAGCTGCCCCCACCTTTCTCTTCCTGGGACCAGGGAACTGGCTTGTTTGTAAAAGCTTGCTAATGCTGAAGTTCAACCCTTAGCGTGCTTCACTGCATTTCACGGATGGGCAGGACGACAAAATGAAAGAAGCTGCTACATGGTACAGAGCTGCTTTTCCATCGCCCAGGCTGTAGCTCTCTTGAGCTCTGTATTTCCCTTTATGCTCACACCATCTCTCCCTCCCTCCTTTCCTCTCTCTTTCTGACTCGTGCCAGGGTTTGGGACAGGGAAGCAAGGGGAGATACTTGTCTTTTTGGCCGCCAAATGAAAAATACGTTTAGGGTGGATGCTAATGAATGTATATTTAACAGATTAATGACGTTTTGTGGAGAGGAGTAAGGATGGTGTCAGGCTGGTTGAAAAATATAACTGATGTTATGTTGGATGGTTGTTATTGATTGTCTTCTTACTATCACCTTCTTGTCTCAAAGCCACTGATCTAAATTCTAAATTTCTAGTCCTGCCAGTGGTTTTATGAACTCCAGTGCAGTGCAATGCCTTGCGTCATACTCAGTGAGCCAGCAGTGGTCTGTTCTAGACATTTCTCTTTAGATTTCCTTGCTTACTAGCAGCAGTAAAGCAACTGATGTGAATACTGCTACACAGCACATGTGAGCCCATAGGATGAAATTCTGTGAACATCAGCCTCCAGGTTCATCTTTAAGTAAACTTAATGCTTTCTCTTTCAAGCATATGTGGAACCTTAAGCATTTTAAAATTTGATCATTTTTCACACTCCATTAATTTGGGCAGCAGAGGCTGTGTGGTAAGTCTGTCTTGTTTAAAGGCAAACACGTGGGGTAATGAATAGATGAGGATGTTTTGTTTTGGAGCCTGACAGATGAAATTCAGTAACATTTGATCAACTCATAACCTGAAGCTGGTGCTGCTAGCTTTTAGTTCAGCATATGTTATTAAGGGAAATTAGAGGTGTGGAAAAGTTCAGTTGGTTGTGTTATCTTGTGTAGGCCACAGTTCATGTCCCTAAATAAAGAAATCCTAGGTGTCTTTGCTTATGTCCTTGCATATTGCGAAGGGATTTACTTAATGGTGTTGCTGTAGTAAGTGAGAACTGATTCTAGCAATAATTTTTAGCAGCATTCATACAAGTCCACTGATTTCAGCTTGATTCAGCCGGACTGCATAAATGCTCTTATGTGTGAGCTTATGCTCATCGCATGAAAAATGACATAAATCCTATGCAGATTTGAACACAGCAATGTGGTGAGGATGTGCTATCTAATATGGACATTGTGGGCAAGAAAAACCTTCCTCTGTGTGTTGGTTATTAGAGCTTTTGGGCTGCCACGTGTTCCCTGACGAGCTGAACCAGACATTTCAAATCCCTTTGCATGGAACAAGTTTATGAGAATGGCCTTCACAGGTGGTATTTGTGTTGGCAGCCTCAGAAGGGAGTCCAGGGGTTGAACAGTAACAGAAGCAGCTAAATTAATTTCTGATGCTGGAGGGACATCCTTTCCAGCAGGCTTGCAGCACAGAAGTTGAGCTAACAAGAACTTTCTCTTTCACTGCTTGGACTGCAGAATAAAGTCCATTAAAAGTCTATGCAGCTACCCACAAAGTGCTCCTTCTTTGAGTGAATAATTGCAGTGTTTCCAGTCTTTTACTCTTGAATAATAACCACAAGCAATTGAGGAGTACTGTAAGGACTTTCATAGACACAGGCATGTGTTTTGGAAGCTGGTTGACATGAACTGAGCATTACTGTAATGATCTGGTCATGCAGGTGATAGAAAACAGACACAAGGCTGTGTTTTTAAATATATGAGCTGATGCTTTAGTAAGCCACTCTGTGGGTATTTGCCAGAGTGCAGTGGGGATCTCAGAAAACTTGAAAGAAATAGGGAATTATTTACATGTTTTGGAGCCCAGTGAGAATGAGAGACACTTGCAGTTTTTTTCCACTTCCTTCCTTTCTGTTTCTTCACTTAAAGAGCAATAAATGATGCTCCACATCTGAAGAAGAGGTTTAGTATTTGTGTGGAAAAAGGATATTGTTAAAATCTTCATCCTGTCACTAAAGTTACTGTTTGCCATAAACTGCCTAGTGTTAAGATGCCAGATTTCCCAGCCCTCCCTGGACTTGGAAGTGATACCTATCAGCCATTACTGAAACTGCTGAGCTTTTGCAAACTAAAAATGTATTTAGCAAATAATGTATATATTGTGTTTCTCCTGATACTTTTTCTGCAGATGAAGTTGTTTGTCGGTACACTTCATTATAAAACCTTTAATTTCTAATGCAGAATCACTGTTTTAGAGTGAGCTTCACTGCTTTTCTAAAATCTTTTGTTGACTGCAGTATTACCTCTTCATGTGCATACTCTTAAATCCCATGTAATGATCTAGTTTCATGTGGGTGAGACAGACGATGTGCTACATAAACCAACTTTTATGTGTTACAGAAATAATCCCTTTCAGCAGGGAAAACATTGCCTAGAGGGACGTTTTGAGAAAACACCTCATGAGAAATGCTACCATGATCCGTGTCTGTTACAGGTCCTGTTAGCACTACTCTGAGAAGGATAAAGAAAAAAAGCAGACTGAGATCAATTTGTTTTCACAATTTCTTGCAGAGATGTTTAAGAGCAGAGAGCTTGGCCATGGGAAGAGCTTGGATGGGGCACACAGTGGTGTTGGGAAATGAAAGGAGATGTAACAGTGTGAAGTTGCTGTGCTGTAACCTTCTTCGTGCCTCTCAAGAATGCCAGATCAGTCTCAGGAGCACCAAACTGACTTAATTTCCTTTAATGAAGTTGTATTAAATTCCGTGCCGTATCCAAACTCTCCTGTCACCAAGCATCTTTCCTGGAGTGAAAAGCTCTACATGGGGGTGAGGTTTAGCAAGATCTGTGTGATGGTGGGCTCCTGAAGGTATGTTGTTGGCATGAGAGTTCATGGGTTAGTCTGGAAGAAGCCTAGTGTTAGATTTCATTCACAGCCTAGGCTGTAAAACGTTGCATTTAACTACCTTTGGATCAACAGAAGATAATTTTCCTTTTGCTTCATGGCTTTGATTATTATTCCAGGTGTGTTTCTTCATTTTCTTTCAGTACTTATATAATGTCATTTAAATAACCAACACTGTCTGGGAAGAAGAAGTACAAGTCATAACTGAAAAATAAAACACACGGATCCTATGTGTCAGGATTTTTGATGTTCTGAAGTTTTTGACTTTTAATTTTCTGGCCAATTGCCTCAGTTTTTAATAGGTTAACTTAAGCTGAGGGTACAGAGGAAAGTAAATCTTTGGTATTTATAATGTGACAGTAAGAAGAAATGCATAAGGTAATTTTCTACCCTCTGGTTCATACCAAGGTGAAGGTAAAGCATTTTATGAGTAATCAAACCGTTCTGAGCCAGTTGGAGACAAGGATTCATGTACTTTATGCTGAAGACATGCTAGAGAGGAAATGGAGAGGTTTTTTTTCTTTAAAATAGTCTTCAGCTTCTATTAAAGCACTTGTTCCAATAAAAAACCTAAGTCTAGCAAACATCAGTGATCTGTCACTGGTGGCTGTGGAGCAATTTTCACTGGGAAGATACGGCCCAGTCCTTCTCACTTCTCCTCTGCAAGCTGGAGGTTTATATTTCCCAAGGCACTTGTGAGTTAGGACTACGAAAACCCAGATTTTACTCAAGTGTGAAATCATGATTTTAGGACCAGTGCATTATGACCCTTGGTTTTTCTCACAAGGCAACATTGTTTGTTATTGCAAGAAACAGACTACAACCAATTCTAAAAACAAACAAGCGTGCCTCATGGCATTTGTTTTAACCTCTTTAGTGTAACAGTTAGTTTTGTAAACACAGTGATTATTTTGATGTCCTTTTGCTACACTGGAAAGAAGTATCCAATTAACTGAGTGAAAAAAACTCATCTACTGCTCTGAATGTTACAAAAGGCTGATTTAATTCTCAGTCTGAGAGTGTTTAACATTGTGAGCAGAGCTAATTAAGCTGTTAAGCTGACATGAGGAAAACACAAAACCAAGATCCCCATTCTTGGCTTGTATTTACAACACAGCTGTATTCGTGGACTTTTTAAATGTGACTCTTACATAAGTACATAGTTTTTCTAATAAAATGTTTAATTAAACGGAAGGTCTTCTAGGTTAAGTTGTTGGTGTTTTTCTTGGTCTCCCAAAAGATGACAGCATTGAGACTTCTTATGGTTATGTCCTGCTGAAAATACAGATGTAATATCCAGAAGAGCTGTACATGTGAGCGGTTGTTGTTTGACGTGAAGCTATTTTGTTCTGGCTAGAGCAGTGTTGAGTATGGAGTCTGTACTACAGATGTGTCTCAGTGTCTTGTCCCTTGCTGGGGGTCCTGCTCAGCTTGCTGCCTCTGGGTATAACTGAGTTACAAAACCAGCAGCACCAGTATGGCTGTTCAAAGACACCGTGTTTCAGAAGTTAAAAGGGTTTCATTAGCTGAGTGATTCATGTTCGCTGTATTTACAAAAAACCAGTAATTTCTCCCCAATATTCTAATATTTCTCAGATACTTCCCTTCATGAATATGCTTAAGTCTGAGACATGTAGTGCAGCTCTCAGAAGCAGTGCGTGGTTGCAGCTGTGTGATGTTCTCTGCAATGGCAGCTGTATGACTTGCATTTGGTGCAGTGATCAGCAGTTGTGTGTCTCCAGTATGCTACAGGACTCTGAAATGCAAGATGCTTTCCAAACCCTCTGCTCTTACTTCGAAAAGCTTGAGTTCACCACAGGTGAACTTGTATTATTCCTTCTTAAGCTTTCAGGTTACCAAAAGAATGTGCTACTGTTGAAGAGAAGAGTGTACTTGATTGATACGTAGTCTGCTAGAACAGTGTCCATTCTGCAGTTTTGTTTTAACTTACATTGCTTTTGTTTCACTTTAAACATCCTCAGTGTGCTGCTGCTCCTCTCCCTCTCTATCCCACTGCACTGTGCTTTGGGAGAGGAGCAGGGCTGGGGAAATAGGAGCCAGGCAAGGATGCAGGGCCCTTAAGTATTGTTCACACTTGGCTTCCTCTGGCAGCATCCATGTATCAGGACTGAGACCATCTGCAGGGCATGGATGACGGATTTCCATCACCCCTCTCCTGCCATCTCTTTGCTGCTGGGAATGGACTCCTGGTGCAAAGACAGAGGAGATGGTGCCCAGTACTGTGATTGCAGCAATAAAAGTGCTTTGTGGATATCGTAGCTCAGATGTGAGCTAGTCAGGTTGGTGTTCCCAGCTTACAAACCTGAGCTGGCAGAGTCGAGGGGGGTGCAAGCAGGGATAATTTCAGAAAGAGGTTAATTACATGCTTGTAGAGCTGTGCAGTCTCTTTCAGATCAGGGGCTTGAATGTGGTGCTGTGGGAGCTTGGACATGAATGTAGCATTTGACCTTGGGAGGGAGGGTGAAGTGGTCAGAGGGGGCTGTGTGAGAAAATTCAGCTGTGCTGTGTAGGCTCAAGGAATGTAACCAGAGATCAAGGGAAGAGCGTGCTAAATGAGAGGCTGGAGAACTGGACCAGGGCTTCACAGCAGGTGTGGGGAGGAAGAGCTGATCTTCCAGGCCTAAAATGTTGGCAGCACTTCCATTAATTTGTTAACCACTATTCTTCACATTCTCCATTTTCTTCAGAGGATAATTATTTGCTTGAATTATTCTGCTTGGCTCACCTTGTGAGCACAGTGTGCATCTGCAAATAGCATTTAGGTTCAGCATTTGGCTTGTAGTGTTTTCCCATAAAAGACTTCAGCTCTGTTGTTTCTAAAACCTTCAGCAGCTCACAGCAGAGCTCATGAACATATTCTCTGTGGAAGATACAGGGACAAAAAGGCTTTTTTGCAGAATGGTCTCTAAATCTCTAGAAAGTGTGTAGACACTTCTAAATGAAGACTTGACAGTAGAAAAATAATGTTAAAACAGACAGTAAGATGAGTTTTTAGAACAATACCCACGCTTCTCTCAAATTGGTGGTATTCCCAGCCATGGGACATACGGCTGCTGAAGAATGAAACCAGCTAAAGGTAACCCTGCTGCCAGTTATCCAGTGGGCTGCATCCAGCAGGTCCCCAGTGCATTGCAAACATTCAGGAAGAGCATAAAGGCTTTTTATGTAGGGTGACTGTGAATAATGGATACTATCCAGAAAAGAATTGCTGCGCACTGTGGAGTTTGCTAATGCCTGTGTAGTCAGCAGGAAGGTTCAATGATAGATCTATTAACTGCTGACACAGTTAATAATCCAGCCACTGTGTGCAGGAGCGAGGTGGTAGAAGTTCCCTCCGGAGAGGAAAACTCTGATGATCTGCTTTGGGAAATACAATGGTCAGGGTTGGGAGAGGAGAAGAGATGTCTGCAAAAGTAAGTTCTGTGAGCCAGCCTTCTCTCTTGACCCAAAAGGTGATGTTGCAGGAAGGTAGGGGTCACTCTACCTGAATCACTTCAGGGAGAGATTACCTAAGGGGTACAATTATCTGTGTGAAATTTTGGAAAGTTGACATAAATGGCTGCGTTTCTCTCAAATAGTAGCAGTGTTGCAGGCAATGCTATTATTGCCTGCCTCCTTCAGGGCAGTATGTGGAGGAGAGGGGGAAGGAAATTTTCGGAGAGGGTTGCTGAGCTCAGACTGCCTGTGAGTCTGGCTGGATTTTGGGCAGCAGTGAGGTTGAGCTGGGGAGGATGAAAGAAGCTGTGCTTCTCTGAGAGAATAGCTCACATGTTAAAGACTGTCTGAAAAGAAAATGCTGAAGATAGTGTTTTAATGGAAGGATGTTGGAGATGTGTCTTTTTACTTCCTATCTGAAGTGAAAGTGATCCTGCATGATGCTTTGAAGATCCAAGTTCCTGTTATTTTCAAAATGAGTCCAGTGTTTTTGTGGGAACCCTTTCTAAGAAAACCCAAATTTTTGGGACAAGCCATTTTATGTGTAGAGCCTGGTAAAAAGACTAGAAATAATTTTAGAACAGAAGCTCTAGGAACCAGGTAGGTAAGAAGCAAGCTTTGGGCTTTGGCCTTGCTTGTGTGCATAAAAGCAAAGGGAAAGACTAAGAGACACAAGTAGGAATGGGGGGGTGAATGTCAGAATAGATCACTGCAGCTTCTCCTGCATGCCAGCAAAGGGACTGGAGGAATAACCCCTGGAAAAAGGTGTGCTTCAGGTGAGTGTGAGGAGAGTGGTCCTCTTTTTATGCCTATATTTGTCCTGAGTGGCAGAAATTAGAATTCCTTTGTCATGTAGCTCTGGTGTCAGGTCCCATTTTGCATCTTGCATGCTGATGCAAAACACGCTCAGGATACAATTGTCTTTTACAGTGTAATTACTCCAGGTAACACTGTCCTTTCATATTCTTCCTACCCTTGTGTTGTTTAAGTGGAATGGAAGGACAAAGTGCCAAGAGCTTGGGGTTTGGAGGGTATTGAGAGTGTTCATAAAGAACAAAAGTGTCATGGGGGAGAGAAGGGCAGGAAGCCCAAGAGTGTAGATCTGGACAAATGTGCATCCTTACATGACTCTCTGCCCTACCAAACCCGGCAGGTATCTGAATGAACAGGAGAGTTTCTGAACTGTAGTTTCAGAAAGTTTTATCTAATATGCAACTTGCAAAATATATGAAGGCTTGTGCAGTCTTCTCTGGGGAGAAATTTAGTATCCCAAAAGGAAAAGCCTAGGCTTGTGGTACTTCCAATTATCCACAGTTAGTTTTAGTGTATGGATAATTTAATAAACACTTTCTAGCTTAAAAAGCATTGCATAATGACTAAAAGCAGATAGAGATAATATTTTTAATACAATTTGAAAAGAAGATTCAATTGTATTTAATATTTTGGAAACAGACATCATTTGTGACAGGCTTGTAGAATATTAGAAAAAGAATTAAATGGAACTGATCACTAATTTAGTTTCATTTGTAGATTACATGCACAATAGGATGCACACATTTGTGCACTGTGTGTGTGGTACTGATTTTTGTTTAAGACAAAGCCACAGACTCTGTCAGGGGCATGCTAAAACTTATCTTAAATAAGGTAAGACCTTTTCAAAACTGTCAGATGCATAAATAGAAAAAAATAGGTCACCTAAGTCACCAGTGTTATAAAAGTTGAGACATTGATTTTTAGCCTAGGTTAGGATTGTCATTTCAGGAGAAATTGCAAATGCTAGGCTGTCTTCAGCAAGATAGACAGATAAACATCCCTATTTGTTTTTTTAAGCAGTATTTTATAGTGAGTTGTAGGAATTACATTTTTGTTGTTGTTGTCTGCTCAAGGCCTGCCTTTTAGTGGAAAATAGAGAAAGCATTCCTTCAGAAGAAGGAATGAGAAGTTTCATGCATTCAGCACTTGCATCCATACGCAACCGAACCAGCCCTGTGAAAATAAGCAGAGCAGTGAGATTTTTTTATTCACGTGAAAGAACTTGCAGATACTACAGTTAGCTTCCTAGAAGAAAAGTGTCCTTTTCAACCCACGGAATGTATTTTGTAAGGAACAAAGAGGGCTGAGCTCCCTGTGGCCCAGAGAATGGGGGCAGTGTGTCACATAAAGACTCTGTGAAAAGGGTAACATTCATTGCAGTCTGGCTCTTACTGTCCAGGATATCACCGTGGTGGAAATGGCCTTTTCTAAACTTGTTTAAGAACACACGGGTCTGAATGCTAAGAGCTTGGATGTGCTTTGTTGACGTCTTTATGTTGACTTCAGTGTGTTCTTAATGGGTTGGTGAAAGTGTGTGCCAGAGGTGGGGAAAACAACTGGGTTGAGCTGGTGCTTTGGGATAATCCCCTCTTCCACAGCATGATGGGGTGGCTGCTGGTGGCGACAGTTCTGTCCCAGCCACCTGTGTGTAGAACCGTAACCATTTTCAGGATGAGTAAATGCTTTCTGTATTCTCTCTAAATTAGCAGTAAATTGGATATAAGCACAGCTGGCAGGAATCTGCAAATACACATTTGAAATTTTGTAGCTCTTCACTAGAGCACTTTCCTGTAGCGTAATAGTTTCTTTGGTCTCCATTACTTACTTACTTCACTTACCTGCAGGAGGGAACCATAGGCTTTGTGTGGGGTTAACTGAAAACTTACTGTGAAGTTGTAATTTCTGGTTTCATGCAAGAGATATTAACTGCCCTGTCTTGAAATAAATAAGGATCCTGTACCTTCAGCTGTGGGGCAGTAAAAATGAAGGACTTTTTATAACTTTCTGTGAGATTAGAAATGATTTTTTATTACAGAGTGTGATGGTTAATGACATTGGACCTTACACATTGTCTCTTGGAGGGAGCTGGTGACACAGTGAAATAATATGTGTATCAAGTGTTTGCATATGGGCAATTATGTTAAGTGTTTTTCTAGGAGATGACATCTGTAGAAATTGCATAATAATGTTGGGATGAATGCAATCACTTACCATCAGGTGAGGCCCATCTGCTCTGGTTTTGCTTCCTAAGTTTATTGGCTGAGTGACTGACTCTGCCAGTATCATATGAGGTGAATGGGCTGGGAAAAATCACATGAATATAATGGAGCAGTGCCAGATCCCTTTCTTTGCCAAATGTATCCAGTCATTTGTGGAAATATGTGCTCTTCTAGTCTAAGCCTATGTCATGAATTAAAACGAGCCTCTTCTCATGTGCATGCTTTTATAGATATTAGCACTGTGATATTAGAGGCTGGTGGGTGTTCAGTTCCTGTAGATTTTCCCATCTCAGCATGTACAGAGAATAATTAGTATTGTGCAAAAATGCTTTTTATGTATTGCTGAAGTAAAAGGGACATGGTTTTGGGATGTTAGCATGTGTGGTGCAGGAACCTGCCCACTTCTTGTTTTCCTGACGCTTGTATTAGCACTTTTCATCACAGGATTTTTCACTATATTCGTGTAGGCAAATACTGCTACTGTGCTGTTTTATCAGATTGTGAAACTGAGGGCTGGTTTCTGCTTAAAGAGAAGAACAAAAGAGATTAACGTTCAAATTTATTAGCTGTTTATTCCAGCCTTAAAATTCTTCATAACCTTTATGGAAATGTTGTCTATCGCTTAAAATTAAAAGGATGGAACAGAAATTTCACTGTTGTTCTATACTGGAAGTTTCTCTGAAATATACTGAAATGTTTAATGACTTCCAAACATTTCTGTAAGGAATATATCATCCCCTGTTGAATTCAATGGAATTATTTCATCAAACCATAAACCACAGGATTTTTACTAGCACCTGCATGAGTTTTTCAGAAGTGTCTCCTTTGTCCCATATTATTAACATACAGAAAATGAGTGAGCACGTGATGGCTCCCAGCAGTTTTGGATTGAGAGAATAACAGTCCCAATAAATTAGAGATGACTGTCACCATTCATCATCCCCAGTATGAAATGAAGCTCAGTGGAGTTGAAGGGATGTCCTTGGTTGTGGTGATGAGGCTCATGGCAGGATGCCTAAGGTAGCACAGAAGTCATGGGAAGAAAGTGTTAAAAACCAGGGGAGCATTCTTCCATGTGCCCCCTGCCCTGTGTAGAGGCAGCACAGGCACTTGTCCGGGTCAGATAACTTCTGGTCGGGTAACCTGAGATAAGACTGCAGGTTTCAGGCAGTACTCACAGTTTGCAGACTGTGGGGTGACTCTTGGTTTTGCCAGAGGGATTTTAGTAGGTAACTGCTTTGTTTTATAAGGCTGGTTTTACTTTGCTTCCCTTTCTGCTGCACACCAGAGGCTGATGTTTTCTCACAGACTGATACTCATTTCTTACTCTTTTTACACTGGCTCTTGAAAGACTAACTCAGTAGCCTGTGCATTTAGATTGGGAGTCAGGTTGCTTTTTGCTTACTTAAAATTACTTAGTTGAATGTGCAAATGAAATTTGGGCTAAACTTGTGAAGGCATGGTTAATGAGTTTTCAGTGTTCAGATGAAAACAGACTATATGAAAAATGAGGCTCCTTTCTCAGACAAGTTGAAAGCCTAAAACTACAGTTCACTGCTTTATCATCTCAGCCCCGATGCTGTAGCAGATAATTAAAATATCTCAGTAAGTCATTAATGATGAAAAAAAATTTCTTGGTTTGAAGAAAGCATGTGACTGTATGGAAATCATTCAGTATAAAACTGAACTAGAAAATGCTCAGTGTCTGTTTCAGCTGCCTGCCATGCTGGCTAGCAGAGAAGAGCTTGAGCTTCAGCAGTGGCTTGGACTTGAAAGGGAGTCTTTCAGACATTAGAATTTTCTTTTTACTATTTCTTGATAAGATGGGCATTTTTGAAAATGATGACTGTGTAGTAGTAACTTAAGGGTCTGAGGCATTTGCAAGGAATTTTATTATAGTTTATTTTGCTGGGAAAATTGATGGGAGTGGGAATGAGATGAAGCAAAATCGGTAGAAAAAGGTTTCCAGGCTGTGTGAAGCAGTTGAGGTGAGATGGAATGATGGTGCATTTCTGCCACTGGCCGTCACTCTGCTCCTCAGTCTGTGCAGGCATCCTTCACAGACTGCCATCTATGTGTTGTAAACAGCCATGAGGAAAAAAAAACGTGGCTGAAGGGATTTCGGGTGTCATGACTGAGCTAGCAGGAAATCAAATTAGGCTCAGAGAGCCATTTTGTCATGGTAGCAGAGAGAGGAGGGATCTAGAAGCACTCTGTGTATTGTGTGCTGGGCTAGCATTATGTGAGGAACAGCCAGAGAGAGCTAGAGGGACACAAATCAAATAACAGTGACTTGGGAAATGGAAGTTTTATTTTGATGTCAGTAGCATGAGGTGCAGCACTGAATCATGGTGTCTGAATTTTCTCTTTACTTTTTTTTTTCCCCTGTGTTTGTTTCATGTTTTCAGTAAAGCATTAAGAAGTTTTAGCAGCAGCACAGGCCATATCATCACTACCTGGCTTACCCAAGAATTAAATAAATTGGTTAGGTAGAAGGAGTAATAGAATATAGAAAGTGCACAGATATTGAGAAAATAACAGGGTTTTCTTCCCCACACAAAATAAAGGCTGTTTTCCACCTTGCTTTCAAACACCAGAAATAACTTTCTGTCCTCCAGGGGTTAGCAAGCCCCTTGTGTGTTTTAAGTTCTTAAAGGTGTGATGGGGGGCTTGTGGCAGTGAGTCTTGGGTGCCACAGAGGAAGATGCAGTGGGTGTGTCTTTGCAAGGACTCATTCCCCAGAGTGAAGGTGACATACGAATAACAGTGGTGCCGCTCCTTGTAATCTCACATAATCCCTTGATCTTGTCAGATAGGAGGACTTGTGCATTAGACTAATCATGATCAGGTCAGTATCCAGTGGCCTGAGAAAACCAGAATTCAAGGGTATTCCGTCTCACACTCAGTCTAAATGCTGCAAAAATTTCCAAACAATTAGGCATGATAAGCAGTTGTGTGATAATCACTCTTTTCTACAGCTTGACCTTTGTGTGGGTGATGGACTTTTGATGATCTTCTTGTTTTCCTGTTTAAAGGGAATTTCAGCACTGTAGGAGGTCTGTGTCCATTAAAAGGGCCGAGTCATGATGACTTTTTTCTTCCTTCCTTTTATTGGATGTGGTACAAGTGTGCATGGCTCCTGAAGTAGCAAAATGAATAGCTCACAGGAGAGCCTCATTAGTCTTAAAATTAAAATAATTGAGTTCTTTTAGCTTATTAGTGCTTAAGAATAGCCTTCTCTAAGTCCATTACCTCTGGGATAAAAGCCGTATTTGCAGCTGAATAAGCAGCATGTACAACATGACTGGTTGCTAGGGAAAGAGGCTTTCTTAGTTCTTCGCCAGGCTTGTGTAGTAGAGAAAAACTGAATGACCTCAAACTGCATTCCTGAAATCCTCTTTACTTCTCAGTTGTCAGTCTGAAAATATTTCCATAAGTGACTCTGTCTTTCTGGAGCTGCTCTCATTCCCTTTCCAGCTCGGACAGTCAGTGATGTGGGAAAAGAAGCTTCCTTCTGCCTGCTGAGTCCAATTCTATGATGGCAACGCTCACTTGTTTTTAATGGGTTGAATCCTGGTTTTGGTGGAATCATTGATATAAGCCTCCATCAAGAACCATTCCAAGTCTTAAAATAGACCAAACAATGTAAAAATGTGTTGAGAGAAATCTTGCCCGACTACCTTTAAGAAACACATTTAACTCTCTATCAGCAACGAGGCACATAAAAATAATTTTGCTCTTTTAACAGCTGAAATTTGTGACAATTGTACAGAACACAGTGCAGTAGAGAAGAAACTGACGTGGTGCTCTACTGGTTAGTACAAGAAACTTTAATACAGCAGGTCAATGGCAGTGCCTTCATACAGCTTGGATTTATCAGTTGGGTCCTTTTTCTGCAGTGGGAATGAGGGTAGTTCAGTAAGAAATTAAGATTAGCAAATTCAGGAGTTTATAATGGATGGAGGAAACAGTTTTTAAAAGTTTAAGTGCCAGAAAGGGCTTGGTGGTTATTGTTCTGACATCTGCTGTCTTGCTTTCAAATATCTGTTTGTAGCAAAGACATTGCACAGGACAGTGGGGACTGGGACAGACTGCAATTCCCTTGATACTTGCATGGTATTAATAATGAAGAGGGACAGAAGCCCCAAAATCCTGACAATGTCTATAATATGAAACTGTATCCTTACGCGCCCTTGGGATAGAGGCTGTAGCTGTCTCAGTTTAATAACAGATGATGAAAATCCTGCAAAGCTGATGGTGACTGCCATTGGCTTGGCTGGCACTCATATTTAAAAGACATCTTGGTCAGAAATGTTTAAAGTCTTGAGTAGGTGGTACAAAAAGGTGTGCATCAGTTAAAAGCCCCTGAAACTCAGTGCCAGGGACTGTGGACTGAATATCGGACAGGAGTGTTTACAGGCTTTGGTACGTGCACTGGTTTTCTTAGATCATGAAGCCATTTGGTTTTGAAAATAATTGTCTTTATCCTCAGTTCTTCTTAGCACTCAAAACGTTTAAAATCTTTGTATAAATGGGAACACAAGCCTTTCTTGTACTCAGGAGGGAGGTCATTAAATTGTGGTACAAATTTGTGCTTCAAAATGAAAATCTACTCAATCCCCTAGAGTTGAATATCATCACATCAGTTGATCTTTTCTGCTTTAAAGGGGAAAGAGAAAAGAAAAGAAAGAGACCTGGAGTGATCCTTGATACAAACTCTTCTTATGAGAGAGAAAAGGAGATGGTTTAGAGATGGGGGGTTTCTAATTCAGAGTTGTGAAAAAGACTTTTGTTCCTTAACATAAACCCTGCTAAAAATAGATGGATATTGTGGCTTCAAATGAACTTACTGCTGTTTGTGTTTGAGTGACTGTATGTTTATTATCTTGCAATTCAATGGAGCTCTCAGGCTGGAGAGCTTTCTTGTTCTGTTTTGCTCTTTCTGTTCTGTATTCCAGGGCGTCCCACTTTTTGATTGGTGCTCTGACAGTGGATGGTAGCAGTAGAAATTTTGATAATTTGCTTCATTCTGCATAGCTTCAAGTCTCACTTCAGACACCTCTGCTGATGTAGGCAGAAAATTAATCTGAAAGTTTTCTCTCTTTCAAGTTTAGGCTGTTGCTCAGTGGCTCTCTCATTTAGACTGGATTTTCATAGTATATATATTTAAATGTTTTTTGGGCTAATGCCAAGTCTTTGTGAAAGGTTCCTAGCTGGATGGATGGGGTTTGGGATGTGAGACCCTGGCTTTTGTGCATCTGAGTGCATACCCAAATAGCAGTTTCTGAACAAAAATGGAAATCGTAGCAGTATAACTCCTTTCCCTTCAGACAAATGTTTCCGAGGACAGCTGTTCAATGAAAAGCCTTGGAATGGTTGAAATCTTTCCTTTCCATGAAAGCAGCCCTTCATTTCAATCCCTCATGAAACTCCAAAATCTGCCTGTGAGTCTAGATGTCTTTTTTTGGGTTGCTATGAGACAGCAGCGGTTCGCCTGCTGTCTGCTTTCCCTGGGGTATCCGTCCAGCCACTTTAAATGATTCAGCCAGTTTGTGTTCGGTACTTCCTTGACTATTGTAGATCTAAAATGTAAAAAAGTACCAAAATTGGAAGAGGAAACTAATGGAGAGAGCTCCAAAGCTATAAATATGAGATGCTGTTTGTCAAAATTGATGCTAACATTTTTACAACGTAATTTGATTGATGTAACGCTTCAAACAGCAGCCTTGATCAGGATGCTTTTGTGAACAAGATAATTTATCTCAGCAAATGTGTTCATATAAATGTTTTAAAATGAAAGGCATGATAAATCTGTCTCGAGTCTGCACACAATAGAGCTGCCAGACCTGCCATCTGTTAAAGATTTTAATGAACTGTTCTGTATTTAACAGAAAAAGTTGTAATTAATGTTGTCACTTTCCTTTGCTGAGACTTCCCTTATCTCAGGCACTCTGAGATACCGTGTAGCAAATGCTTCTGAGTGGAGCAGCTCTGGTGTTGCTCTGGTGTTTTAATTAGTATTTCAGCAAACCAGTGAAGAAGCCATTAAATCCTAAATGTGCAGCACAGCCATGAGGATGGGCCTTTTGTCCAAAGCCACAGGGAGACTGTGTTTTTTGGGAGCCAAAGGATGCCCAACCTCATGTTATGTTGTTAGATTAATGGGAAATTAGTTGCTCTGGATTTTCTAAATGGAAGATGATGTTTCTCAGAGTGAACCAAAAATGTACCAGGATGTTATGCTTCTGTGTGTGTGAGATCAAGTGCATTAAGACCTCTAAGACACGGGTTGGTGGAGGTTTTTCTGCAGCAGTGGGAAAAGTATTCACAAGTCCTTCTCCATCCCTCTTGTAGACCCTCTTTAGGTACTGGAAGGCTCCTAGAAGGTCTCCCCAGAACCTTCTCCTCTGGGAAACCCCAACAGGATGCTTTTTCCTATGCTCTTCAATGAATTCCCACTCTTTTTTTTTCATGTAGAAGCATACTGGATGCTTGCTGGGTAGGTCCTTGATTGACTTTGATTTACTGTGGATGTGGAAAACATTTCTGGCTGAGTAAACCATACTCAGCTTTTAGTTTAGCTATGCAGTGACCAGACTGAAGCTCACTGATGTTGTAGAAGGGATGTAGAAGGGCAGAAAGGAGCTAGAAAAAGTAAAAGTAGTGGGTGAGGAGGTAGAATAGCAAGGGAGAAAGCTGTGTAGAGATTTGTGAGGTACGTGGGCAAAGTTAGGAGCATGATCAGTAATAGCCATTGGTAGCAGCACCAGCATTGTAAAATTATACCCTTTAAAAATAGTAATGAAACATCATTGATTACCTTTCATTGTATATTCTGGCTTCAGAAAGCAGTCTGTGAAAGCATCCTCAAGCCAGTGGCTCAAGTGGATATTGAAATTCAGGAGCTTTTCTGCTTTTCTTTTGGCTGAGTTACATTTTGTCCCACAAGACAAAATAGTGTGATAGTTTTCACAAACTGCTATAAACTTGAGACACACCCTTCTTTTTCTTGCTACATCCTAATCAGTACCTGGGTTTCCCACATGATCCCAGCTCCAGCTGTAGTCACTATGCTCTGTAGCTGTGAGCATGCCAGAAAATGGGGCCACTTCTGGTTCAGCTCCAAAGTAAAGTTTTTACTTGCAGGTTGGTGGGCTGACTAATTTGTCATGTTTGCCTTGTGTTTTCACTTTGGAGAAAACTAACGTGCAACAGTAATAAACGTGCATCTAGAAATGCTTAAGGCTTCTAGAGCTGTCTCTCAAAAAAAGCAGATTCCAAAGTGTTGACAGCAGGTGACTGGTATGAACTACTTTTTCTTAATAGTTGGAAGAAAGGTCCCTTTTCAACAATAACTCCAGGCAGGGAGCAGTCCAGTGGCCAAAATCTTCCTGTGTTTGCCAGAAAACCTGGAGCTTTGTTTCTGTTCACCTGCTGTGTAAACACTGCTTGGTTTCTCCTCTTCCATAAACTGCATTTTGTCCTCTGCTTTTGTAAAGGCTTCTGCAGTTTCTCCTGCAGACCGTGAAGGCCTTCATGGTCATTTATATTTTGATAACTTATTAAAATAGAAACATGGAATCTAAGGTATTTATATTAATACGGCTGGAACAGAGCAGCTGCTGGAGTGCAGTTAATAATGCTGGCCTCCAGTCACCCTGAATCCATTTTTACTCCAGACTGTCTGGCACTCTGCAGGATACACCCCCCTCAACTGCAGAAAGCTTGTCACACTGTCTTGTGGAAAAGCAGATAAATGATGGTTTGATATTTAAATATGTAAAATTAAAAAAAGTTGTGATAAGTCCAAGTGCACTCAGTTATTCTTGCTGTACATTTGCAGAATGTTGTACAATACCTTTGGTGGTGGTATTCAGAGAACAGTGTAAAAATCTAGATTATGAGAGTCTTATTTATTCTCAGTGAAGTAAGTGCTATTTTGAGACAGCATAATCTTGAAAAATATTGGCTATTTTTAAAAGATACCTCTAATTAAAAAGGTCTGCCTCCCTGCAGACCCTGGTAAGGTGCAGGAGCATGTCCTTCTGGAAATCCTTGCATACAGAGGGAGCAGCTCTATGGTTCAGCTTTGGTTTTGGTGTGGTCTCCCATAGTGTCCTTACAGCCAGACTGCTGAGATAAAAGATGGAAAAGTGGACTTTTTCCTCCATGGTTATCTTTTGAATATAGCATCTTCCAGCCTGTTATCCTATGATTGTGTGATTTTAATTACGCACCTGGTAAATTCCTCTATCGAAAGGGGTATCCAAGGGGAAACAATAGGTCACTTAAACTAGCACTGAGAGGAATTGTTTGTGATGGTCCTTGAGTGGTTGTTGCCTTACCCTAGGTTGGTTTTGTGGTCCACATCAATTCATGGAGTTGAAGTGATGTCAACAACTTGCCACAACTCAAAATAGGTCTGAATGCAGGTTGTGCCAGCTGAAGATAATGAACAAACCACGTGTATGCAAAAACCCTCACCCAAACGTGTGCAAGCAGAATTGCAGAAATGTGCTTGTATTCTGCATGACTGAACTGGTTCACTGGTACTTGACTTGACCTAAACTAACTCCTACTGAACCCTGCCTTGATTTTGTAGTTATTTCAATTGGGGGTTATCTGGCACTGTTGCCAGAATGATTTTTGCTTTTATATTTCCATCATAAGGCATCAGCACCTTTTCTTACATAGCTTGTAATTTAAGCATTGTCCTCAAAAAACATGTTACTAATACAGTAGTAAGGCTAATAATAAACAGCTAGATCTCATGCAAAAGCTATAAAAATGGGTGAGTCAGATCAGTTATAAAGATGAAACTACCCAAGAACTCCAGTTTCAAATTGGAAACAGTATCACAGAATGAATGAAGCAAATGAAGATGCTGAACTAAAAGAAAAACGTGGAAATATCTACTGCACACAAATAGTACTGCAGGAGAAGTAATTTGTAATCAGGGAATCTGAGTTTTCCACTTGTGTTAATTGTTTAGGTGGCACTTATTTTGTGTAGATAGCACAAAAGACATGACCGTAGTCTCCCTGTGAGATAGGATCACTGCTACTTAATGCAATCCCTTAAACAAGGACTAACAGAGTATCTTACACAAATGCCAGAAAGCTAAATGAGCTATTTATTCTGTATGATTGTGGTATTTGTAGTGTAGTAGCACTTTTAAGCCGTGCTCATAAAACGTTTACTTTATAGATTAAATATAAACAATGTATGGATGTTAAACCAACAAGCAGTATAGACATTAAAAAACGTTGCAAAACAAATAGATAACCCTTGCCATTAACCCCTGAAATTTTTCCATGTGAAACTGAATTTTTTTCTTCCCATAAAAAACTGCAAGATGAAAATTTATATAAGTTAGGCAGATTTCCCTGGAATGTTCTTGCTTGTCAAAAGCTGACAAGAATATTTGCACAGGAAAAAAAACAGCTTTGGTGGAATTGTAATCCCGTTTCCATGTCTCTCTGCCACCTTTTTAATGCTGTAAAAGTTGCACTTTATGTGTAATTTTTAGGAAACCTGTGTCAACTTCAACCTTTACTAGACATTGACATGGAAATGAATTGTCCTAGGTGGGATAGTTAGCCATATATAGGTTTCCTGGAAAAAACATAGAGTTGGCCTTGTCCCGTGGATCCAGCCTGTTCAGATCCCTCTGCAGAGTCTTCCTACTCTCCAGCACATAAACACCACTCACAGCCAGCTGCCAGCTGGGTTTAACTCCATTTATACCATTATCTGTGCCCAGCCAGCCAGGCAGTTTTTTAACCCAGCGAAGAATGCCGCCATCGAAGCCAGGAGCAGCCAGTTTCTCCAGGATAAAGTTGTGGGAAACTCTGTCAGAGGTTTTATTAATGTCTTAGATAAACATCCACAGCCCCTTCCTTATGCACTAAGGGAGTCTCCTTGTCATAGAGGGAGATCAAGTTAGATGACCTGCCCTTCATAAAACCACGCTGTCTGGTTCTGATCCTAAAGAAGGGATTGAGCGCATCAGCCTTTTCCTCATCCTTTGTCACTATGTTTTGCCCCCACATCCAGTAAAGGGTGGAGATTCTCCTTCGCCCTCCTTTTGTTGCTGATGTATTTATACAATCATTTTTACTGTCTTTTACAGCAGAAGCCAGATTAAGTTCTAGTTGGGCTTTGGGCCTTCTAATTTACTCTCTGCATAACCTCACCACATCCTTGCAGTCCTCCTGAGTTGCCTGCCCATACTTCCAAAGGCCATAAACTCTCCTTCTTTTTCCCTCTCTGCAAAAGCTCTCTGTTCACCCAGGCTGGTGGGTTTCTCCACCAGCTTGCCTTTCGGCACATGGGGAGAGCCTGCTTCTGCATCTTTAAGATTTCCTCCTTGAAAAATGTCCAGCCTTCCTGGACTCCTTTGCCCTTCAGGACTGTCTCACAGGGGACTCATGTCAACCAGGCTCCTAAACAGGCCATAGTCTCTCTCACAATGTTGCTGTATCTGTCCAGACTGTCACTGGAGAGCTCTGTATATAAATGAGAGGTCATACTTGAAATTTTCCCCTTGTCAAATATTATCCTTTTGGGGAATAATTGCATTGTTTTGACCTAGATGTTCTCAGGATTGGAAGTTGGTAAATTTCCTCTGCAGAAGCTATCTGTAAAGCAAGACTTGCTCTTTGGGTTCTGGTGCTTTATTGGCATTTTATCTTGGAAAAATAGTTTTATCTAATGAGAAGCTGAATTTCTTACTGACCTATTGGAAATATTTTTCCTATAGTAAAAATCTGTAGCAGTTCAGTAATGCCCAGTTCCATTTTTGTGTGTTGATCAAATTTTAGTGACCATTGCAAAACCTAATTTTATCAAACTTTCATGCGTGCACGTAATAATGATCTCAGCTTGTATTCATGAGTCCTTAACTCAGTGCACTCTCTGAATTTATTTATGCATCTTTTTTTTTTTTTCTTTGCCTTTGGAAAATACCAAGGATCATTTCTGTGAGGAATATGGCAGAATGGGTTCTCCAGGAAGGCACCTCCTGCCCCTGAACCCTGTGACCTGTCCTGTTCTCTTACCTGAGCTCAGTCCTGGCACACCTATCTCTTCTCTCTTGCCCTTACTAAATGAAAATGAAATGAAAACCATAGGCATGCAATATGGATGTAGCCTCTGGGTTTAGGCAAACTTAATTTTTTGTGCTGTTAATAGCTTAACTTGGTATGAGCTTGCTTTCTCTTATGGGACAAATAAGGGAGTTTTTTGTCTAGTGGCTGCTCAAGCCAAGATTGCTTCATTCTTGAGGAAAGAAGTTTCTCTCAAGCAGAGAAGCACTCAACCATTAAGTGAAATGTCTGGCAGGAGAAAAGGAGAAAAATCTTTAAAGAAACTGTAATCACATAGTAGTAAAACTGTCAGCTCTATGTCTCATGTCAGAATAAATGTTTTGGTGCTCAAAATCAGGCAAACGGTGTAGATGGTATTCACCACCACAGAAAAGAATTCACCTTTTTTTTTTTTTTAATATTAAGCTACCAGGTAGGTTTGAACATTGCTTTAGGTGAAGGAAGAAAGATCTCTTTTAGGCTCCTGTTTGCACAGTTTCTGAGAACTAAACAATAGTTTCCATTCTTCAATGGAAACAAACTCTAGAAATGTGTTAACTTAGTGGGACAAGAAAATGTCAAATGCAACGGTATTTATGCCAGAAAAATGTATGCTGTGTAATGGCTTAATTTCATCCAACCAACCCTGGGGGTTTTTTGTAATTTCTCTTTCCCACTCTGTCTTCATTTCTGGCATGTTACCCCCTAAAATCTGAATAGTCACCCCTAGCCATTGTTTTCTCCTTGTACATATTGCAAAATTGTAAATGGCTGCAATAACTACAAGGCAAGGAGTGTATCACCTCCTGCAGTAAATTTACTTCTTCCAGTGCTTTGGTTCCTTAAGTGGTATAAAAATCCATTCTTATGATAAAAATTAAAAATATCTGCACTGACCCGGGGTTTGGAGCCAGCTGGAGAACTTGCTCAGGCCCAGTTTGAAATACAGATATCTCTGCGTAGGCAGTCAGATGAAAGGGCTGGCTTTCAGAGCTGCTGTGCCCTTTTGCAGTGAGTGATTTCACTGGGATCTTGGAAATGAATTGTCATGGTGGAAGTAGAGTGGAATTTTTAAGAAGTTACTGCAGTCAAACTGCTTGGTAGTGAGCACAGTGAAGGTTTAATTCATTACTGACCTCAGTACGAGTGGATTTCTGTCTGTGCTGTGAATCTTCCTCCTGACCTTGTATCTGAGGCTCCTGACAGCGCAAAGGGCTCACTTGGACTTGACACCTATTTTTGTGGTAGCTTAAAAGCAGAAACAGCAATGTGAGGAACAAGAATTTATACATAACTGATAACAACTTGCATGTTCTTTCTCCTTCTTTGCTATGTGTCACTTACTTACGAATTCACAGGACAGGTGCACGTCTGTGTATATATGGAAATATGCTTGTGCATATGTATCAGGTGTGTTATTTAATTTACATTGTTTAACAGGCTTTTCTGTGAAATACAGTAGATGCCTTTCTGGCTGTGACCTTGTAAATACTAATGATGTTGAGAGTATTATTCACTAAAAATAGTATTTTTCAGTTTAAGATGCCGTCTGAGCTGAAGTGCACTTTTGATCCAAAGTATGACAGCCCAGCCTTTCCAGAAACAGCAACAGTGACAAAAGAAACCACAGAACACTGCTGTGTTGGATGTGGCTGTGAGTCATGCAGAAAGACACAAGTACTCAAAGATCCCTTCTGCCTCTTCATCCCCTCCATCAGCTGCCTCTTTCCTGGCTGATGACCTTCCTGCCTCTCTGAGAGCTGATGTGATGAGTTTTCCATGAAACCAGAAAAACAGATATGTGAATGCAGCACCTGCCTTGAAAGTCAAAGTAGAATTCAGTGATCTTTCATAAATAGTCAGAGCTGGAAGGGCAAGAAGTGCATGTGATATAACTGCTGGTACTGTGTACTTTTCAACTTTTTTAAGGGGTAGCAGGACAAACTACCAGCAAGCCCATAGCCCTGGGGAAGTGTATTAGGATAAAACCTGAAAACATTATTTTGGCAAGAAAGCAGTTAATTGCCTCATGTCTCTATGTGCTTTTTGAGAAAAATCCATTCAGAGGTGTTGAAAATAATGTATTTGTCTTCACATTTGCCAGTCAGCATCTTCAAAGCATTGGAATTCCTTGTATCATAAGCTTTCCTGGGCAAAACCTGGTATCTCTTGGAAAAGGTGGTAAGTCTGCTTCAGAAAACTGGGTTTAAACAAGGCTGGGGAGAGTGTACCTAGGGAAGAGTAATGGAGCAGAGCCAGCGAGAGGGATGGGGTCGCTTCTGTGGGAATGTGTTACACAGAGCGTGCAAACAGAAATACCATCTGTCAGCTGGTCCTCATGAAGCACTTGTGCAGTGGCCATCCTGTCTCCTCTTCCGTGCTTCCTCCTGAAGTTCAGCTGCTGAATGGTGCTGAAAATGTTTCGAGGGACCACCATGGGATAAAACATCTATTTGAGCAAGACTGTGTCATGCTGTGAGACTAATACAAAGTAGATTGATGTCATTCTTACTGCACTCCAGTATTTTATCAAGCACTTAGTTAACAGAGCAGTATTTTTTCTCAAGTTAAACACTTCATATATGCAGATTTTTTATTTTAACAAACATGATGTTGCTCTGGTGTTTAGGAGATCTTTGGTTTGAAGCAGCAATGTGCTATAGAAAAATCATGTGTATGAGAATCTTCTTTGAAAGTGGGGTTGATATTCAGTTAGGGAAAAGGCCAATGCTTCTTGAGCAACCCAGTTTTCTCCTGCATGCTGTGAGTCATCCTGAATGCTCAGCAGAGAAGCAGAACTGCTCTGGTAAGGACAGAAGTGTTGGAAATGGAAAAACAACTCGGGCATACCACAGCAGGAGCTCTGCAAAACACTGCTGACCTGGTGGAGGCACAGCCTGCAAACAGAATGGCAATGGGAGCCAGGAGGGACTTGGGTAAGGGTCACATTTTTCTCTTACTTCCCTTTCTCCCCGTATTTCTGTAGACTGTGTGTCTTGGTCCCTGCTGGCACCATGCTGGTTTGTTGTGGTTTNTTTAAATTTTTTGAAAGCCAAATATTAATCTGGTCCAATCTGCAGTCTTGGGTTGAGATTTTTTAAAACATTTTGAATGAGCTGTAGACTTGTATGTGAAGCAATGTGAAGTCACCTTATTTTGGAACATTTGCATGTGCTCATGCACTGACTGACAAGTCAAAACATGTATTTCCTCTGGAAATCACCTTCCTCTTTTATATGCAAATTACTGCCTTGTTAGGTATCTAAGGCTATGTAGTTGGTTTTCTGTTTTTTCCCCCTGGAAGTAGACACTCAAGGCAGAAAGCAGCGCTTGAACTTGTTGGAGCTTTGCAACTGGCTGATTGTCCATACTCTTGGGGCTATCCAGGCTGTAAGGATGGGCCTAATGTTACACCTTAAGGGCCCAGAAAGAAAATTGATCAAGGGGACCAACAGTGATGTGGGGGCTGGGGACCCCATTTATATCAGATACTCCACAGCCAGGGCTTTGTTACAGTCCAGATGTGTTCCCTGGGCATCAGCTGCTGAGAAACTGAGCAAAGGGAGACTCCAGACAGCCTCAGTAGAGTTATGTAGACAGCTACAAAACTTAGCAAGGGGGAAGTGTTGCTGTGTGGTGAAAGCAGACAGATGGGTGTGAAAGCAGACAGAACGGGAAGTGAGAGAGCTGCCGTCGCTCTCCGAACGCTTTCTCGACTAGAGTTGGGCACCCAGGTGCATGTTGCACAAACAAAGCTATTTTTTTAAATTTAAAAAACCCCTCACATGTATATTGAAGTATTTAATGTGCACTGATGTTTGCAGTAATAGTTGTGGAAATAAACAGTAAAATAAAATCACCACTTGAGGACATTCTCTTTTTAAACCATGGCAGTATTCTGTATGGTGTTACTGTCTGGTTTCTCCTCATATTAACTTGGCTATTGTGTGTGGCTTTAAGCTTTACCTTTTAGTAGATGAAATAGGTTTCACCTATGAAACAAAGGCACTAGGGTTATAAATGTAACACTTTTGTTTCTATGTTCTCAAAAATCTGTCATTAAGAGAGCTCCCCGTAAATGGTAAAAAGGTTTTATATCAAAGAATCAGAAAGCACCGCAGTGTAATGAGTCTGCAGCATGGCTGTTCCTAATGAATTGACAGCAAAGTTGAATGCAGTTTTCATTTACTGTCTCATGAACTGATTTTAGTTTACAGTGCTGTAGGCTTGGTCCCGTTAATTTTGTATTTTTGTTTAATTGAATAGCAAGACCAGTGATCAGCTTGAATATGTTGTATGCCTTCAGTGATGCAAGCTCCTGAGATAGTGACACTTTCCCCGGCATGAACAGTGATCTGTTCATCCAGTGTGCTGGGTGAAGCTTCTTCTAGGTAAAACCAGCTCAGTCTGAAAGTGGACCAGAAAATTACACCAGTCTTAATGATCTGTTACATGGGACAAAAATACGTGTAGTTAAAATGGCTTTTAGAGATTCTTATTCCTGGTCTCCCATAATTCTCAGAAAAAATGTATTCCTTATATTTCCTGGTTTTTCTTCAGGTATTAATATGAGCAGTTGAACTACATTGTGACTTATCTTTTCCTGTTCATATAATCATTTTTGTTTACGACATTTTTCTTGCCTAATAAGGTATTTCACAGGAGGCTCTGGAGTGTGACATCTCTTAACAGGTGCTGCGTGTGGCAGGAATGAAGGAAGATAGCTCCAAGTGGAGCTGTTGGACCAAGGCACTTAATGCTTATAATACATTTGTATATGCAGTGAGAGGGGACATCTGCCCACAACTGCTAATACCTGCTGCTTGTACCACCTCAGCAGAAAGCTGTGCTGTTTCATCTGCTTTCATGATGCTTTAACAAGCATCAGAGTGTTTAATGGAGGTGATTTTGTATGTTCCGATGAAATCCCTGTGCACCCTCTCTTTGCCTTTCTGTGAACGCTGTTCTTGCTGGCACGCAGCACTGACAAGTTGGTACAGAGCCCAGATTCCACATCAGCTGGTACAAGTACTGATGTTGTGAAACATTGGTTACCTGTTCTTCAGGTGACTTTTCCCCGTCGGTTTGTAAGGTCTCCTTTGTGAGAAGACTGTAGTGTTTCAGCTTGTCTTGACTTCCTAGTAATTGTAAATGGTTCTGCTCGTAATAAAGGTTACAGGTCATAGCAATGAACACTGGATATCAAAAATTGATGTTTTTTAATGTACAGGAATATCTTTAGTGCTGTTTAGATGAGGGGTCTGACATATTTGGGTTTGTTTGGTTGAAACTGCTATGGAAAATGGTGCTCCATGTTGGACTCAGTGATCCTTCAGGGGTATAAGGACCTTACTTGAGGTATTCTGTGTTTAAGATGTGTAAGTTATGTAAGTTGCTTACTTTGCAGATGGGGGCCCCGTTATGCCATAATTGGAGAATATTACTAAGTAGGTGTTATCTCCCATTAGCAGTGGTGGAGAGCTTGTACCTAATACAATTCCTAGGATGCTGCTCTGAAAATTTATCCCTTGACAACCATCCCAGCATAATTTCACTAAGGATTGCCTGCTGACTGAGGTTGAAATGGTACTAGGAGGAGTTGTGATTTCTAAAAATGAAAAAGAGCTCACAGAGGAAAGGGGTGGTCTGTCCATCCCATGTGTCAGCAGACCAAAGGGGAGGGAATAAACTGTGTCTTCAACACAGCCCCAGAAATGTTTTGAGGGTTGCAGGAGTTGGTTTTTGGTAACCAGTGTTACTAAAAATGTGCACAGATAAAATTCTCCACCTGCCCTCTCAAGGTAGTGAAGTTGTAATAAAGGCTTTCAATGCCCATCACAGAGATTTTCTGACATCTCTCTGCCTGTAGCAAATGCATTATTTGGGCTGGACTCTTTCTGTGCCTGCTGTGGCTTAGCACCAGCAGCCCAGCACGCTGCAGCCACTGGGTGGGAATGGGATATTTTCTCTGTCCTGCTTCCCTGGGATGCTATGGGAGAAGGGCCCAGAGAAGGAACTGGGTATGCACCCCACAAACTGAGGTTACTCTTCTGTCCACACCCCCTTTGGCTTCAGCCAAGAAGCCTGGCTGGTGAGTTCACCTGCCTTACACCTGCAACCTCCTAGCTCTTCACTAACCTTGCTTTTAAGTTTCATTTTTTTTCCTGCGGAACAGTGGGATTAGTGTATGTGATAAGTACAAAACTCTGCGTGGTATCAAATACCCAAGAGATTTAAAAAACCTAAAGCTGTTACCGAATGCCTCAGTTAATTAAGGGGATCTGTGATGTTGGCTTTTGGGATAATCCCTCCTCAATCTCACTTTGGAAGTCAGCTGCTCAGGTGTTTACAGTGAAAAATTAATGTTTAACCCAGCCCAGAAAGAAGAAGCATTAGTCTATCAGAAGCTTGGTAGCAGTTTTAATCCCATGTTTGTTGTTACTTTTTTCTTTAGGGTACCATCTTTCTGCCTGGCAACAGAGTAATTGAGCATCCCTGCAATGAAGAAAGTCCAGGAAAGTTCCTTTTTGAAGTTGTTCCAGGTAGGATATTCTACTCCGTACGAAAAGCCTTTGCAGTTTGTCCTCAGTGATGAATGGCCACATCTGTTGTGCCAGAACAGAAGCTGAAGGTGATTAATGATTCAATTTAAGGAAAAAAAAAAGAGATATAATTTGTTAATATGTTGGTTCATAATTTTTCATTCACCTCCAGGCAGCATAGGAAAAGGATGTGTATTTTATTTGTCAGTGTAAAGCAGAATTCTTCAGGGCAAGGAAGTGCCAGGTCCTGCTCTTGGATTACAACAGCCCCATGTGGCGCTGTGGGTTGGGAGCAGAGTGGCTGGAAAACTTCCCTGCAGAAAAGGACCTGGTGGTGCTCTACAGCAGCTGAACATGAGCCAGCTGTGCCCAGGGGGCCAAGAAGGCCAATGGCATCCTGGCCTGGATCAGCAATAGTGTGGCCAGCAGGACCAGGGCAGGGATTGTCCCCTGTACTCGGCACTGGTGAGGCCACACCTCGAGTGCTGTGTCCCATTCTGGGCCCCTCACTAAAGGTCACTGAGGTGCTGGGGTGAGCCCAGAGAAGGGCGACGGAGCTGGGGAAGGGTCTGGAGCACAGGTCTGAGGAACAGCTGAGGGAGCTGGGGGTAGTTTAGCCTGGAGAAAAGGAAGCTGAATGGGGACCTTATTGCAGGTAGCAAGCAATAGGATGAGAGGAAATGGCCTCAAGTTGCACCAGTGGAGATTTAGCTTAGATAGTAGGAAAAATTGCTTCACTGAAAGGGTTGTCAAGCATTGGGACAGGCTTGTGGAAGGGAAGTAGGGGAGTCAATCATACCTGGAGTTATTTCAAAGGTGTATAGATGTGATGCTTAGGGACATGGTTCAGTGGTGGATATTGCAGTATTGGGTTAATGATTGGACTTGATTTTAAGCATCTTTTCCAAACTAAACAATTCTGTTTCTGCATCCAGACAGCTCATTGTATTTATTCAATATGTTCTGTTAATCCCCATACTACTTTTATATTAATACGCCTCGTATTATGGCTATTTGGAAGGGCAAATAGATGGTAATGTCTATTGTTTTTGGTCTTAAACCATCTTAGTATCAGAGCACAAATGTAGTTGTGTTCACTGATGTGCCAAGTTATATTGCAAAATTATCAGAAATAGGAAGTAGACGTCAAAGCTTGATTATGGAAGCCATGGGCAGTAAGGGATTATAATGCAGAGAAAGCCAGTGAGGTTTAGCACTCACCCCAATCTTGACTCAATCAGATTTGAAAAGTTTGTCACTGTCTCTTCTGAAAGTCTCTTTTTTATATGTTCCAAGTATTGAAAGAAACCTATTTATTAGCATTGCAAGTCTGGAGTTGACTAAAATCTTCTTTCCATTGGAAATTAGGAGAATTCTCCGTATGTCCTGATTCATATTACACCTTCATCTGTCTGATAATGCTGACCCTGGGAATGCTTATCCTTCATGCCCAAATTAAGAGCGCAGTCACTCTTGTGATTTCCCAAAATGTTTTTTATGCCAGCTTTCTACGGAGGCAAGATAAAAAGTAATTTGTAGTTTCGTTTGGGCATAGTTCAGTATTTATCTGGAGCATCCCTGAGAATCAGGTAGGCCTTTGTGTTTTGTTTTGTTTTGCTTGTTTTCAATTCTGAGAACAGGGTTTTGAATGTGTTTTAGGATAGCACCAGTGTATTTATTTCCAGCCCTCCGCCTTGCTAAGAAGCATGTGGCTATAGAGATTTCCCGCTGGACATATTATGCCGAGGATTCATGAGGGAAAAAAAAAGTTTTTTGGGAAGTCAGGACATTTCATGCCACAGCACTGGTCTTTGAGGGATGAAATTAAAATGAAGACTGACTGTGGAGGAGGCATCACAGTGCAGATCTGTAGTAGTGAAGTAGAAGTGCCAACTGTATTTTATGCAGAGATGAAGTGAGCGTTCCCACTGTCGTCATGTCACTGTTGCTTCTCAAGGCAAGTATTTGTCAGCCTTCTGTAATGGAGCTTTTTGTCATCCATCTCCACTTAGTGACTCAGTATAAAAGTCAATTTTATAGGCTGACAGCAACAAAACTGAGCTCATTGAGTGTAACACAGAAAAATGTATTGTAGCTAAGGTTCTGTTTAGTCTTTGTTAGCTTTCATATGGGAAATCAGCTCTGTAGCAACAGGATCTATTTCCAGTTTTTTTAAATTTTGTCATCTTAACTGAGCATTGTGTTAAATGTATGGTGCTGAAGCTGATGCTGCTCTTGTATTCTGTTTTCCCTGTATTAAGAGTTGAAGCAATTTTAGTTACAATCCCAAAAGCAAAAGTGACAAGTCCTCTTTTTGTCTATCATGTCTGTAGGCGGCCTGAAAACTTGTGTGCGTGTGTTTGTTTATTGGTAATACATGCAAATTATTTTGGGAATGTATGTGGGAGTAGGTTTATACTATGAAACTAATACTCTGTATGCAGCCATCTCTGAAGATGAATGAAAAAAATGTGTGTGGAGACAAGTATCTTGCAGTTTTGGTGCTGTAATTAAAATACAGATGCCTTCAATTTGCATTTTGAAAACATTCTGTTCATTCCGTAAGTCATTGCATGATTTAATACTTAAAATGTTTCCTTTTTTTTAAAATTTGGTGTGCTGACAGAGTTAATTTACAGGAGGGAAACTTTCTCCTGTACAGCACAGGGCCCACACCACGCTTCTGCGTGGGAGTTTTCTGTGCTGGAGTCAGTGACCACGAAATGATTAGTGATGCCTGTGCTTACTTATGGCTTCTCTTGCACTCAGAGGAATGTTTCATAGTCAACAAAAATGAGAAGAGGCTTTAAATTAATACCTTTTAGTGGGAAATGTGCACATATAGCCAAGTTGTGTGGTTAGTTTTGAGTGATTGCTATATTTGCTAATAGTTATGAGCTTTATATAGTAGATAAAACCTCATTCTGTGCATTGGTTGTGTTCTAAAGGAAACCTGAGGTTTTCCTCTTGGTGTACAGGTGTAATGGGGGAAGGCACCTGTGTTCCCAGAGAACTGAACCAGGTGACCCTGCTGTGTCTCAGTGGATTACGTGTCACCCGTAGGTGGAGGACAGGGGCACAACTGTGGTTTGCCTGTGTGGTGGTTTGCAGACGGGATTCCTGCACCTCACTGGCACCAGGAGGAGCCAAGCACAGAGAGCTGGGAAGCTCAGGCTCGTCCGCTATTTCTCATACAAGGCTCAAGCATCTTTTTTAGAGTCTCCTGGACTCTCCAAGGGTTCCTGCCTGAAGGCATTTTGGGCGAGTGCAGCGTGAAAAGCCTTGCAGTAGAGGCCCGTGGCTTTCCCAGGGATGTCTGGATGCTTGTAGGAACTCCAGGGACTTGAATCCTCATTTCCGGATGCTCTCAGGAAGCACCACCAGCTCAGAATAATCTGGGACTATGTAGGCAATTGGTCTAGAAGAGATTATGGTTATTGAATGGACAAAGGAATGTGCTTCATCATTGACTGGACTTTGATCCTGGAAACCAAGCTGCTCATACTGCTGCCCCACCTGCTGCTGTTACTTGAGATCCTTGTGTGCTGGCAGATGTCCTCCTCTGAGTCTGACAAATCATTTTGCAGCTTGGCCTCAGGTAAGAAGCCAGATCATCACTCCAGTGGTACCTCATCATTCAGATGTTACCGAATTGTGTCTTTCTTTGTCCCTGTCCTATATTAATTCGGATTTCATGAAAAATTAGCACAGAAGACAAGGTTACTTTCAGGACCATGTTCACTAGTAGGTGACCTGTTTGCATGCTCTGGTCTAAATCATGAATTCCCTTAGAGACACAAATATCCTAAAGATTTCTCTGATGAGTTTTGCAGTCACATGAGTTTTAATATTTATTTAGTACTGTTTAAACTAGAACATAAATTTCCAAATATTGATCTTCAGTATTCCTTGTGGAATCTTTTGGTTGTAAACTTTGTGCATCTGTGTTGTATTTTTTACCATTGGCAAAGTATCATAGTCCAGTATGTCCATCTGTGTGGATGAATTTGCACTTTCGTCATGCTGAGGTACCAAAGTCAGTTCATCCCACTAAAAGCATTCTCTGTGCAGCCTCAAGTTATGTGTCTGCAGCTTAAGTCAAAGTTTCCCGCTTAGGGGTTATTCAGACTGTTAGGAAAGAATTGTAATATTTCATTAAAGTGACCTGGAATCTCTGCTGCTGCTTTTTTCTGCATTTGTGTGTCTGCTGATTTCCTCTGCCTGTGGATTCTGGGCTATTTCCCTTCCTATCAGGGAACACAAGATCTTATCTTGAGTCATGGATGGTGGAGACTGCAGAAGGCAAGAATTACCTTCAGCACTTTCCACTTTTATTAAAGGTCAGTTTGTCAGGCTCCTAATTAAAATCTCTCTAGGGGAGTGAAATACTAAATTCCCAGAACTTTGAAATAGTTTTTTTTTTTTTAATTAATCAGAGGAAAAGTGGCATCCAAAGGCCTTTTTTCTTTGTTTTTTCATGTATTTAATTGCATGCTATATGGAAATTACATTTCTTGCAGGTTAACTGTTCTGGTAGGGAGTGTGAGATGGGTTTGAGGGTTGGGTTTTTTTAAGCTTCCTTTACATGAAAGGTTGGGTAATAATTTCTTCTACTTTTTTGCTTCTTCCACTGCAGTAGGTTTTCACTCCTTTGAGTCAGCTGAGATTTGCATAGGTAGGTCTGTGCCCCCATGGCTGAGAGGCAGGTGGGGTCTGCTTTGGATGCGTGTGTCACACTGATCTCCCTGTCACTAAACAGGCCCTTTAGCCTCCACAAAGGAGTTGTGGGGTTTGAGAAGATAAATAGCTGCCATTTTGTTGTGAAGTTACCAAAAGCTCGAGTTCCCTGTTGCTGTACAGTGTTTAGCAGATCAAGCCCTTTGAGACTTTCGCCGTGAGTTCTCAAACACCTGAAATGGGAAGGTCACACCAGGTGCTAATTCTTGGAACCTACTGATTCATAGTGGTTTTAATTAAGGGTCCACAAAGGCCTGGAAAATGTGGATTTGGTAAGTGCACTTGCATTTTTTCCCTAAGGGACACAAGTAAGACAAAACAGGAATTACAGATATGTCTTTTTTGGCTCAAAAAGAAATTTTCTTTGTAGAGCTCCTGTGTATCTTAGCAGCTTGGATACCAGGTGCTTACTGTAGCTTCTGCTTCAATATCCTTCTTCTCTGATATCAGTGCTTTTTAGTCCTGTAAGTCATATTGACAGCCAGACATCGGTGGGATGGGGCAGGTCGGACTCTACAGTGAGGCACCAAGCAGGGCAGATGATTAGCTGACATGTTTGACTGTGGCTGATACGATGCAGCATCATGTCTCGGGATAGAAATGTTTTAGAAGGTTTTGAGCCTGTTGTTTTGAAATAGAACTGTGTGTTTTCTGCAAGGATGTAGCCTTGTAAGAAATAAGGGACAAGCGTTCCCTGCCTTGCCGTCTCAGAGTAATTGCCATGTCCTGTGTGAGGATACACCCACACGTACAGCAAGTAGCTTTCCTTGAAGGCTTACCGGAGTGTTGGCAACACAATGCAATAAGCGAATTCTCTTCTGTTGACTTCGGGAGAAAATTGTTTGTGTATTGAGAGGTTTCCTGCCTTGATGCCAAAAAAAGCCTTTCCACAGCGCACGTGTGCACACACCTGAGCACTGACAGTGCTCTCTCTGCCTTTGCTGTCAGGCAGATTCTCCGTATTCCCTTTGCCATCAGCATAGCTAGCACGATTTACTCCCTTTTCTCCACAGTATAAAACCCAAAAATGAAGTGTTAAACCCTTCAGCTGCCCTGACTCGTTCCTGGTGCTGAATTCCTGACTCCTGGTATGATTCAGGTGGATTTAATTGGTGCTGCCAGGAAGATGAATGCCTCCCCCTGTACGTGCTGACAGCCAGCAGTGCCTCTTCATTAGTCGTCAGGAGCACAGCACCTCAAGGGCATTGCTGATACCGCCGACTGAACTAATTGTACCCCTGATATCTTGTGGAGGGAGCAGACAGGCTGTTTAATCAAATGGGCACCAGCCTCGCTGCACAGATATCTCTGTGTAATCACATATTGCACTAAAGCAGCTTGGAGCTCTGCTCATTCCTTGTCGGAGATCTCCTGAAAGCGTTGCCGTCCTTATTAAGAGTGATATATTTCTCAAAAATATAACTGGTAGAGAGCCACCTCTCTGCACTTGAACACATTGGCATGCACTGCCTCATTCTCATCCTTCAAAAGGTGATTCAAAACTGATTTTTTTTTTTAAGTGAGTCTTGGAGGTGCGTGGAGTCAGTGAGCCAGGGAAATGAAGCTGGCTGAAGCCTTACTGCATGTTTCTCACAAGGTTAATGGTGAGGGCTCACTGGGAATGAACGCTTTTCCATCTTGAGCAGCAGCTCTCGTGATGCAGAATTAGTTGATGTGTCCGTAACAGTTTTGTCTCCTTATTTGTTTTCATAAACCCAAACTATCCTTAATCCTACATGCCTGTGACATGAGGTGGTGGGTCATGCCACTGAGCTGTTGTGCTGCCACCATAAAATCTGCTGATTTCAAGCTCATTTCTGTGCAAGCCAATGCATGTAATACCCCTTTTCACCTGTGTTTTTGTGCCTTTCTTGTCATGGCTATTGTGCAACAACTGGGGGAGGGCACCAAGTTTAAGATACCTGCTTTTTGTTCCAGTGCCTCCTTCGGTGACATTGGACCAAGTCCTACCCTTTTGTGCCGTTGCATCCACACATATTTAATTAAGATGGTACTGCAGTACAAGCCTTGCCTATTAATGGTGTCAATCCAAAGTAATGATAACCTGTATACGAGGGGTTTGGGAGACAGAGGCAAGACTAAGATTGTGACACATTTCCAGAGTAGTTTTGCCTCCTTCCCTTCATATGGAATATCCTCTCATGATACTACATCTGCTTAAAGATTGAGATTGGTGTGATTCAGATTTGGGCTACCAGAACTACCAGAAAATGTCCTGTTTATCATGCAAGGGGAGATGAGGTTGCTTTTGTGGTAGAACTCAAGCACTGGTATGCAGCAAAGAAGAGCCTGAAATAACTGTTTTACACATAATTTCTTTAACTATAGAAACATTAATTCATTGATTTTTTCAGCCTAAATTTATCTGATAGTAGACGTTTAGGCCATCTGTTTTTGAAGTGAAGGAATTAAATCTAGATGCAAGAACTATTTAAAAGAGAAATAAAAGAAGAGCCCTCTGAGGCATGCAGCATGTGCAGAATAAACACATTTCTCCTCGCTCATATGGCTTGGGTGTGTAACTTCATATTTAGTGGAATATCACAAATATTCATATATAGACCCTGTTATCTCGAATCCCGTCTATCTTGGTGAATGAGTGCAGCCTATAGGTTAAAATTGTGTGTGTTTATATTAGAAGTAGTAGTAATATTGCCTGCTTTCTAAATGCTATTTCCTAGTTACAGTCTATTTTGAAAATAGGTGAGAGAGGTGAATCACTTCTGAAAACTACTGAACAATTGTATATTTCATTTTCTTTCATCTAAAGTAATTCTGCTTAATCATCTGTTCTCAGTGACATTAATTTCATGTGGCAGAAGTCTGCACAGACTCAATAAAAATTCACCCATACTCCAGAAAAATACACAATCACTCAAGCATGGTGTATGAAGCTGAAGTTAAAAAGTTATTTTTCACTTGTATCTTTTAATTTAGAAGTGGATTGCTTTTATTGATCCTGCTTAGCCCATGGTGCATGTGATCTGAGGTGTGTTAAGTTAGCAGTATCGATCATTTGTGACCCACTGCTGTCATTCTGGAGGTCATCAGCTACACAGAAGAATTTGGAACATAATAAGAGTGACATCTTTAAAAACTTGGGTGGCAAGAACCCAGATGTAGTGGTCAGGTTGGTGATAAACTTCTTCCACCATTATTGTTGGTGTACACCAGATTGGCTCTCATGTAGCTCATGATGAAAATTACATTGGGATATGGCTTATTCCCACCCTATTTTAAATGCTACCAGTTGTAATCGCAGCAACAATGAGATTTTTTTTCTCTGTCTCAGCACTGCAGCCAGCAGTGGATTTTGATGATCATTAACAATATTGGAAAATGGCTTAAGCGTTGCCAGAAATGCAGAGAGAGTTCCCACAAAGCCAGGTGATCTGTGGGAAGTGAGAAAGGTAACTGGAATGAGAGCTTGTTGCTTGGACCATTTCTGACAGTGATTTGGGGACCAAATTATGTGTGTGGGGAAGCACAATATTGGCTTTTTCCATTGTTCTGTTAATAAGAGGTATGAGAAAATCCCTGAACTTTGATTGTGCAGACTCTGTGGGGCTGAAGATGTATTGCACCCCAAAGGTATGGCTCGAATGAGCTGAGAAACTACAGCAGGTCCTCAGTAAGGTCTATGTCCATTAACTTTGCATCCATGGCTATTTTCTTTGCCAATACAAAATCCTGTGTGTTGATACTTTAGGCATTCTCTGGGGTGCAAGTACAGACTTTGCCTCACAAGAAGCAAAATGCCTTTTCTCTTCCTAAATACCAGATGCCTGAAGGGCATCTGTGATAGATAATTAGGGTTTTTCTGCTTGGTTGTTTGGGTTTTTCTAGCTTCATGTAAGTCCCTCTAGTGGCGAATTCAAAAAGTCCAGTGAAGTAGTAGATGTTCTTGTGTCTGGGATACCCCGTTCAGGGCTTCCATTTTTAGCTTCATCATTGCTTTTTGAAATATCCTTGGCATATCATGAAGCACAGTTTGAAACTTAGATTCCCAAACAAATTCTGTGAAGTGGGAAGAAAGTACGGGGGAAAAGGGAAAAGTCAGAGGCAGTGATAATTCAAGCTTCTTTTGAGAAAAGGCGTTCCGAAATGCCCATGCTGATATTATTTGGATGGATTGTGATGATGATTATTTTGCTCGCAGAATTGAGGATCCATCAGCTTTAGTCAACATGCAAGGTTTTATAAGACAATAATGTTTTTATTACAATTGTCTGTGTGCGCTTTCTGTATTTCAGTTGTTAAAAGACACTCTATACTTGATTACACTAAGTAGTGAAAATAGCATTGTAGGAAGAAGTGAGACAGAGATGTTGTGGAGGGAAGCTCCAGAGCTTAGACATTCAAGATGTCATTATTTGGTGGGGCATTTTCTAGTAGAGATGTTTGCCAGTCTTCTGTAATAGTAGTAGTAATAATAGTAATAATAATAATAATAGTAATAAAAACCTACATGAAATTCCCATCCTCATTACCATTTTCAGCAAGAACATCTGCAGCTGCAAAATGTAACTCAGTTAAGATGCATATATACCTCTGCTGTGATATAGCTGGTGGGATTCCACTGTAAATGGCAGGAAAGATGGGGAGGAGGTGACTTGCCTGAAGCTGTCTGGAAAGCTGGTGGCTGAGTCTGAAGGCAGATCTCACCTCCTTGGTGCACCAAAGAGCTGTGCCCCTGATGTGGGAGGAAAAGGACACAAGCTTGTGAAGTCCTCCCGTCTCTGAAAGTAGTGGGAAAATCCAAGTTCCACATGGATTAAATGATGGTTTAACAAAGCATCCTCAAAATATGTTACTTCCTATTGCCTAGGTAATCTGAATAGAAACTGGATTGTTTTCCTGAAGTTTGCAGATCTTACAGCAGACAACTCGCGTTTTCTCAAGTGCTTGGGTGTTGCTGCCTGACCTAACCCTCCACCCTGTGGCTGTGGCAGTAAGAGGCTCACAAGTCGTTTGCTCTTTATCCCGCCCTCCTGCAGGCTCTTTCATCTTCCCCTTTTCCATTACTGGTGCCTGGGGAACGCTGATCCTGATATAAAATAAAGCGTCACCTTTCTTCTTTTCCAGCCTTGTTTTAAAAGGGTGGGAAAAAAGTTTCAAACCCGTAGTGACTGCAAGGGCCTTGCTTGTCTTTGTTTCTTCAGCATGGGTGTCAGATTTAAGGCTGAAAAGGAAGAATATCAGCCAGTTTCAGAGTTATATCATGTACTAGTACATGGTGCAGATTTGTTATGCAGCATGTTAAAAATGAGGTTAGGCTGATTCCTTCCCTTTGACAGGAAAGGAAAACCTTTCTGTGGGATGTGAATGTCTCTCCCTAGGCCGACATTGTCTCATCTCTCCTCGTGGAGTCATAGCTTGTACTGCTACCTGTGGAGGTTGAAATCTCTCCTAATTAAACTATGTCTCTTATAAATCTGAGGGGCATAATTTGTGAAATCATGATGTTCTGTGCTGTATTTCAAATCCCCGCTATATCCATAAATTCAGTGAGCACTTAAGTTTTATTTTCTGGAAGAAATAGCAAGGAGGAACATGTGATTGATGTGCGTTCGCGAAGAGATAGCATCAAACTGCCCAGCCATGGCTGACTGTCAGGTTTTAATGGAGCAGGACTACAATTTAGGTGATGATTAATGAAAGCATGGAGTCAAGGAGCGTTGTTCGACGGTGTTACATTGATTCGTGCTGCAGACCAAGCATTCTGTGCCGTGGGAGGAGCGGGACTGCTTGCTGTGGGTTGATGTGAGCCACACCCACAGCCAGCGTTCCCAGTCTGCCTTCCAGGCAGCGTGTGCCGGGAGCAGCCTGCCCTTTGTCCGTGCGCTGCTGGCTCTGCTGGCTCTGCTCTGCTCTCTGCATCCAAGGGCTCCTTTCAGGCCCACAGCGGAAAATGTGACAGCCGTGTCAGCCACTCTGCTTTCGTGCCAGTGTGCCGAGGAGAACACCCAGGGAAGGGTGATTTTTGCGGCTTGCCAAGTGCAGTGCTGCAGCTACGGGATCTGAGGGGACGGTGCCATATGCTGCCATTTGGCACGGTGGCTGCAGGGGCACAGAGCACATCATTATCCTCGACCTTGGCAGAGGGAGCTGGCAGCGTGCCTGCTGGGATGCTGCCTTTGCCAAGGGATAGGAGCGGGAGGGACATGGTGGTAAAAGGGCAAATGCGTCTGTGCCTTGGGTGCCAGAGTGGTGCAAGAGCTGGGAGAGAGGGAGGGAGTGCCTCGGGCACCACCAGCCTCTTTCATCCTGCCACTGGGCTGGTTTCCTTGGGAAGGACATGACACCTGCAACTTCATGCCTTTTTCTTTGTGTTGTGCCCTACTAGGTGTGCACCTCGTTTTCTAGGGACAGAGGAGAAAGCAGGGGCTTAAGGAAAAACTTCAAATAAACTGCCTAAACTACCCAATATATCTTTGCTCAGAGGACAAAATACTAATGTCTCAGTGATGCAAAGAAAATGGCAGCGAGGTGGGAGAGTGTACTTTGAGCAGCAGGCAAGCCAGACAGTAAAATCAAGGTGTGAGATACAATAATGGCTGGAGCTAAGGAGAACAAATAATGGAATTAAGCAGTGGGCTACTAAAAAGGTATATAAAAGAGGAGTGTTTATATGTCAGAGGAAGATGAAATAATTTGTGCCATACCCTTGTTATTTCCTTATCAACTGAGAGTCAAGTTGTGGTAAAGGCTCAAGAACAGTCCCAGTATAAAATGTATTCCTGCAAGGCACACATGCATGCCCGTGCTGCCTTTCCATTTGCAGTACTGCAGAGGAGCAGCTCTGGAATGGAGAAAGAGAATTCCAGCAGGGAGGGCAGCCTGCAGTTCATTATGGGCCTGGGATGGATAAAAGCACGTTTAGCTTCCATCTGTTCTGGTTTGGATGATGCTGATAGAAGGGTCATAGTTTTGTCAGTGATGGATATCTGAAGTCATTGCCATTTTTAGCTCATCCAAAATTTTCCCCCTTCTGTTTATTGGACATCTATTTTTCTTTTTGACATGTATTGCCAGATACACTGCAGGTGGTGATGAGCTACAGGTGTTAGATGAAGTGAATCTCTCCTTGCTGTCTCTCCATCTTCCACTGCTGCACGTGGTACAGAAATGATGAGGAATGGGAATAGTTAGGGATATGTTTTGGCACCATTCAGATAACTATAATTTTGCTTTCCTGGAATCGTATGCATAATTACCTTACAGTTTTTGAGATATTATTAAAGCGTGAATGTAGCTTGAAAGTAATAAAGAACCTAGATGTTCAACTATAGTGCAATTCAAGAAATGGATTACCTGTCAAATACTTGATTTTCTGGATGCTGAAATGTAAACATTTCTCGTCTTTCTTCTACATCTGTGCTGCCTTGTGATTAAAAAAAAGGCATCAAGGTATGTCTTAAATAATTCTCCTTTAATTAAAAATAAGAATCTATTGTGAATATGGAAAATGGTGCACCATACATTGAATACCCAATCATATCAGTCAGTAGTTCTTCCTGGAAAGTGGCAAGAGGCCAGCATTCTACTTTGGAAAGTTGTCATTGTAACAGGAGTTGGGCCCATGATCAAGCATATGTTTCCTTCAGAGAGGTTTGTCCTTTCTGTGTATCGCTAGAGGCAGTCTCTATGGACTGAAGAGTAGTGCTTTGCCACAAATGATTGAAAATCCATTTATTGTGGTTCTATATTATTAATCCTTGTGAACTTCTCTGATACCCAACCTGCTTGTATTGAAAATGCTGTAATTGCTGTCTTAACTTGAAGTGCGTATTTGTGATTCTCATTTAAAAGCCCTGTCAAAGGTGAATTAGACTCCAGTGTGCTAAAACCTATTTAAAGAATGCCCAAAGGCCTTTTAAGTGGCAGACTTTTTAAAGCCACATAGATTTACAGAGAAGTGGGCTCTCTTAAAGAAGGCGCTGTAATAGGTGTACGTGTATATGTTGATTTATTTTGTTTGGAGTCCACCTTTGTCCACACGTGCAGATGATGGGAGAAGAAAAATGTGAAAGTCATATCCCACTTGAAAGAGCTTTTGATCTCGTGGGACTCCTACACACTTCAGTGATAAAACCACAGTTCAGATAGGTTTGGCAGAGTGTCAGCACCAGAGCTGGGGTAACTGAGGTTTGCTTTCTCAGAGTACCATTAAGTACTGTTGGATCTGCAGCTGTTTTTTAATGCATCAGCTCTCTTTTAGTTCCGTGACATGTGTGACACCCCCCTCAAACCATCTTGGCCCATGGCTGAATCCTCATGTCTGAAATGCAATCAGTAATGCATAGTGCTTTTCCTAAGGTGTTCTGTGTTTTTTTCTCTACAAGTGAATTTGAGACAAGTGTAATGCTACTGAGTCATGTGAACTTGACCTTAAAATTATAGTTGGTCACCATACCTATTCCTTGATTTTTTTTATTATTATTCTTTGTTTTAATATCAATATTGTTACTATATTTTAAAGCAGATGATTCATACAATTCAGTTAGTCCTGCTGATGAGCAGAACTTGTGATCTCGCTAACAGTAACGTGAAAATTTCTTTTTGTGAAGTGATGGGGAGATCAATATAATATGAAGTGTGTGGCAGTTCTTTAAGTGATCACTTCACTAATTTATGTACTTAAGTGATTAATCTTGGCCAGCTCTTACACAAAGTGAGGTTTAAATCCAAGCTGGATTTTTTCTGCATCTGAGGCAGTGATGCATGACCTCTCTGTGCTCCTCAGCAGTGTTTTGTTCTGCGGTGTGACAGAGAAGCCCTCTCCTACTAAACGGACCTACTGAGCAGTTTCTCTGTGCTTAAAATTAATCTCAACACTCACAGATCAGCTTCTCTAAATTCATTTTGTATTTCTGCTGAGGTGCGTGACAAAGTAGTGCGTAAAGACCTCTCATATGTAAGGGCCTTGTAAACAGACTGAACTGTGCCCTGATATGGTGCCAGCTGATTAGCTGAGAGCACCCTTGTTTGCTGCTGCTTCCAGTTTCCTTCAGATTTTGTATCCTGTGGCAGCAAGCAGTGGTATTGTCACCAGGCTTTTGGCTGTTCCTGTACTTTTTCCAGTTCTCTCTTTGTCTTGCTAAGGGAAAGAATTGCAATCTCCTTTCCAGCCCTGATGAGTCTTTGCTTCCCCTCTCCTACATCTTCCTGCCTTAGAGCTAGCTGAGTTTTTGCCCTCACTTTGTTCTCGGAGTTGTCAATGCCAGTCCTGTCCTGGTCACTCCACGCCCCAGCTACCCTTTGCAAACCACCCTGGTCTGAGTGACCAAAGCCTTCATGTAGCCTCACAAAAAGTGTTGCTCCTGAAAGTCTCGTAATGGGGCTTATGGGACTGAAAGGAGTGTTGTCCCAGCTTTTATCATGAAGGGCTAGCTATGGTTCAGTCAGCATGAACAAAGTCTGATACCATTAAGAGTCCACCGGTTTTCACGGAGACCTTAAAATCAAGGAAATTTTATGATCCATGCAGCCATGAAGTTAATAAAGTTAATGTTTCATTTTTATTGCCTGTGCTGTACCGGGATGAGTGATGCAGGCCAAGTGCATGGCAGTGCTGCCCTCTGCAGCTTCCTGTTCTGTGGCCACAGCCGTCGTGGGGAGCTGTTTTAGGGCAACTCTGCCCGGGTGAGGCTGGAAAGCTTCCCACCCTCAGCAAGGGAGGGCTTCCCACCCTCAGCAAGAGCTTCTTAATGCTCGCTCCTGTCCTCACCCTGCTGCTGTGCTTTTCCAGGGCAGGCTGTTGTACACCCCAGTGAGCCTTTCCTGGTGCTGCTAAGCCAGCTGGACTTGTCAGGTTTCCATGGGATGCTCTAAGCCTTAGCCAATGTTAATGATGCTCCTCCCAATTACCAGTGCAGACATCTGGTGGGTGTGGTGAATAGGTACCCTNTTAGGTTGGATATTAGGAAAAGATTCTTCACCCAGAGGGTGGTTGGGCACTGGAACAGACTTCCCAGGGAAGTGGTCACAGCTTCAAGCCTGCCAGAGCTCAAGGTGGATTTGGACAAGGCTCTCAAGCACACGGTGTGATTCCTGTGCAGGGCCAGGAGATGGANAGGCTGTTGTACACCCCAGTGAGCCTTTCCTGGTGCTGCTAAGCCAGCTGGACTTGTCAGGTTTCCATGGGATGCTCTAAGCCTTAGCCAATGTTAATGATGCTCCTCCCAATTACCAGTGCAGACATCTGGTGGGTGTGGTGAGTAGGTACCCTCACACATAGTCACAGCTGTGTCTTGCTCCCTGTTCTTCTTTGTCTGAAAGTTTGTGCTTTTTGTACCTGTTACCAGGTCTGGCAGCCCATGGCAAGAAGACTTATTGCTTTATAGATGGCGTATTTTTGTAGAGTGCAGTTCTTTACTTGAAAATAAAAAAAACACTTCAGGAAAATGGATATGATGGCCTTAGCATGGTTTGCTCATTTGTCTGCACTGTGCACTAGGATGACATTTTGAGGAAGAGGTGGGATTGATTGCTATGTATTTCTATGTATTTCTGTTTTCACAGCTGTAATCTGTTGAGATAGCTCTGAAAGAGCCAAACAACATTTTCCTGCTCGATTTTTGTTTCTGTATTGGATAACCAGGTCTATTTAATCCATTCAGTGTCTCGTGTGAGCAAAGGACGTGGTATTGTCACCAGATACACTTGGTCACCTCATCTATGTTTGCTGGTGTACGTAGTTATAGTGATCACTTAATATGCCTCATTCAGCTAAAGATGCTCTTTAAATGTGAAAGTTTTGTGTCTAGTCTTAGTTACAGTGTCTACGTGAAGTCATCCTTCATTCTCTTCATTGTGAGCGAGAAGAGAGTTTGGCCTTGGTATAATTAATTTAAACTTATCCCAGCAACATAGTCAGCTTCCTAATAAATTATATGAAGTCCCACAGTTGTCCGTATGATGACTTGGAAGAACTGAGCCAAGCCTTGGCTTTCAGGCTGGGGAATTCAGTTTTAATCCATCCATCATGTCCTCACTGCATGTTTCTCAGCAGAAAAGCATGCAGTGTTTCTTGACTTTATTATTATTGTTTTTTCTTGTGTGACTATTCTGTGTCCAGAAATTAAACATGAGCAAGGATAATCTTTTCGGGAAGCCAGTGGGGAAACTCCAGAGATGTATTAAATTTAGTAAATTGCCAAAGTAGGATGCTGACTGCAATTTTGGTACTGACTTTATTGTTCTGTACTCTCAGTTGTGAGTACAGCTGACAGAGAGATAAAAACATGTATTTTGGTAGCTAAAATAAAACCATGATGCTGTGTGCTGGGAAGACAGGAAGGAACGATTCCATTTACTATGAGCTGTGTCAAACTAGCGTGTCTCAACTGTGCCAGCAGTTTACAAGGTGAATCATGCCATTCAAAAGTCTCCATTGAGTATGAAGCAGGCCAAAAAATTGGAGAGTTTTTTCTTGAATGTTGTAACAGGTCTTGTAAGCAAAACCAGCAAGAAAGCAAAGGCAGTGAATGCTTAATAGAATTTTTCACTAGAAGAATCTCAAAGCTGGCAAGTTATAAAAGGCAGCAGGTGATTGTATACTTGAGGATAGACTGTTTTCCCTCTCTCTTGACAGGCATACATATCTGCCTTTAATTAATACATGTATTACAAGAAGAGAAAGTAAATATGTAAACAGTTTCTTCAATTTGCATTGAAATTACAAATTATTTTGAAATTTGAAAACCTACTGATTTGTGCAAGCAAAAAGCTTTCATATATAAATATAAGTTTGTTTCAGTGGCCTGCTCACTTTCTGCTCACTTGATTTGTATAAAATGCTTTCCAGTTGCATTTCTGGTAGGCACTTGTACTCCTAAGTGCTCTCTATGCTGTTTTATAGCTAAAAGTAATAGCTTAGTGATACTGTGCTAATGACACTGGTAGGTGTCTTGTTGTCCAGGGCTACTTGAAACAGAGAGTATTTGAGGCAGTACAGGAGCTGCTGTAACCATTTGGTGAGATGAACAGCTAGGATTTACGAAAAGCTCAGTCTGGCTGCTAGGCTGAATTTCAAGAAGTGTTGGCAGACAATAGATATAAAGACCAATTGATCCCTATGTACAAGAAAAAAATAAATCAAGGTAGTCAGAAAAAGCCCATCTTCTGGAAGGTGCTAGCAGTTCAGCCACACAGAAGATGGAAGTAGTTAATGGAATATAAGTACAAGAATTAAGAAACATACTAAGAGCAAAATTACAGAATTAGATGCTATTAAAATGGATTCTTTAAAATCATGCACGTAGATGCCATAAGCTGCTAAATTAATTAAAATTATTTTTCTATATTTGTGCACGTGTTTAAGGGCTGAAGATATTTTGCATTGTGAATAGTAGTCAAATGGAAAATTATGCTTGGTCTTTGCATTATGTTTTTATAAATTTTGGTCATCCCTTGCATCCTGTTTGGATAGGCTGCATCTCCTCTCTAAGGAACAGTTCTCTCCTTGTCCTTGATGGCTCTCAGCGATTTGAAAAAAAGCATTAGAGTTGTGGTGTTAGAAAAGCTCTCCTGAGGTACAATACACTTCAGATTTTCGTTCCATCTGCAGGATGTCTTGAGAAGCAGTGTTTTCTTTCTGTTCTCCTTGTGTTGCTGCTCAACAGATTGGCTTCTGAAATTGCTCTCAGCCTCAACAGGCAGTTCTTTCACCTCTTCCTCTGCTTTCGGGATGTGTGCAGGAGAGCATAGAAGATTCCAAACTGTAAGATGAATACTGCTTCATAATTGCCATAGAACTTTGGGCTAACAACCAGCAACGGGAATGGAACCTACATTGGCTAATGATGAAACAGAGTGCCAAAAACCACCTTACCTTTACTTTTTACATCTCTGTGTTATAGGATTTTCTACATCTAGGTCTCTCTAGGAGAATCCTGGAGGATGTGCTTCCTCAGCTCCCCAGCCATGTCAAAGCAGCCAATTCTGCTAAGTATCTCCAGAAGCAAGGTCCCTGACAAATGCCAAGTTTTTTGGGCTTGTGGTCTTCTGCTCACCACTAACGCATCTTAATTCTGGAGCTGGCAGTGGCCTGTGCACTTGAGTGAGTCCTGGCATGGTTAAGGCTCGCAAGCCAAGATGCTGGTGTCACAGCAATCACATGCAGGCTAAAGGGTAAATCTGAACTGGTGTTTTTGATTGGATTAGGCATAGCATTCTCAGTCCTGAAACATGGTTTATATTGCCATATTCTTTCTGTTAGTGCTGGGAAGAAGTTAGTATCTTGCACAGAATTGTGCATACACAAGAGTGGTGCTGCACACTGCAGTCATGGGATTCCTCTGACCGATTGTACCCATGTGGGTGTAGATTCTTTACCTAGGATATACCTAGCATGTCCACCTATTTTAGAAAAGCCTTTCTTGAATATCTGTGTATTAAATTTTGAATTACAAATAAAAATTTTTCTACCTTGTATTAATATATTTCAAGATTATGTTTCAAAACTAGTCTGTGTTGAAGAGGATGATTCACTCTTTTCAAAGGGAAGTTCACCCTCACAGTTACTGAAGTTTGCTGAATGTTAAGTGTTTGTTGTGACACTTGACCTTTATGTCTGTGTAGCTCTGTGAATACTTGGAAGACTGGTCCCAAATGGCCTCTGGGCACCTCAGAAATTGTTTTCATTTTTGTTCTTTTCCCATTCCACTATTAAACATTTAAATAGTCAATAGTTAGGGTAAATGTTTCAGATGCTATACTATGCTAACAAATATTTCACGTATGTGATGTAAGGAAAAGAAACTTAATTCCTAGACTGAGGTAAGTTTAATAATATTTTGGAAATATTTTGCAGGAGACTTCTTGTAGATTTTGGTTTTGTTACAATGTTAGAATGCTCTGGCTAATGATGCCTCCTCAGGGAAAGTGGAAAATGCTGTAGTCAGGCCTGTCTCTGACGGACCCCACTGCACAGACAAGTAACAGAAAATCCAAAGCAGAAAGGCAGATTTGGAGTGGGAGAGTTTCCCTGAAGATACCCAGCCTCAGGAGTGGGGAGAGCGTGCAGCTCCATGGATGCAGGCAGGGACTTGTCAGAGGAGCTGGGGCTGCTGCTCCCCTGTGCACTCTGAGGGACAGTCCTGGATCTGTCTTTGGCAGGGTGGATGGGATTGAAATCTACTTTAAACATCCTATGAAAGATTAATTAAAAATAAGCAGAGTGGATGGTAGAGCTGGAGGGAAAATGTCAGTTCTCTGGGGGCACTGGGATCAGGTTTCAGCCTCCTATGCCCTAGCCCAGCTGGAGTTCTCATTTTCTGACGTATTTGCAATATAAATAAAGCTGTGTGTTTAAAAGAAAAAAAAAAGTGTGTACTATAGGGCCCAGGAATGTTTAAATTTTAAGAGCAGATTTACATAGCAACCTAAAATAGTTCTTCTTGCCTCTTCTTCTGTGGTGTCTCTTACATCTTCTTGAGAAATTTTTANGTTGGATATTAGGAAAAGATTCTTCACCCAGAGGGTGGTTGGGCACTGGAACAGACTTCCCAGGGAAGTGGTCACAGCTTCAAGCCTGCCAGAGCTCAAGGTGGATTTGGACAAGGCTCTCAAGCACACGGTGTGATTCCTGTGCAGGGCCAGGAGATGGACTTGATGATTCTTGTGGGTCCCTTCCAACTCAGATTATGCTGTGATTTTATGACCTGAAATTGGTTGCCTCCTGCTTCAGGTTGCAGAGGGATGGGAACAGAACTTGAATGAACACGAAGGCCATGCTGTGACTATTTTTGGTCTTTGAACCACTTCTCTTTTCATGTAGTTTTGTAGTAAGTGGACAGATTTATCAGGGCTTGTTCTGGAAAGTCAGTGTTTATGATCTGAAAAGCTGCAGCTGTGTTGGTCCGTGCTGCTACACCTCATCTATCAAATACATCAGAATGTTTGGCAAAATTGACTTCTCAGTGGAGATGAATCTACATTGTTATCAGTACTGCAAAGCTTCTGATTATTATTATTGTTATTACTATATATTTTCTCCAGAAAGGAAATTTTGTGACAAATCAGAATCCTGTCACAAAGTTGTTTTGTGGTTTAGCACCTTACAAGAGAGCATTTGGCCTGCTTGTTCCCATGTTTAGCTGGCAGTGTTTCAATATTTACATAAGAGACAATGTTATAATAAAACATGCAGTTTCATTAATGTAGAGGGACAACTTGGTCAAATGCATTTGTGTCGATGCTTCTTGTGATTGGCTCACTGATTCCAGTAATAATTTGCCTAAATACTCTAAAATTCTTACAATGTATCTTCTCCTTTTTTTGGATCGACTGGAAATGACCTCTGTCTGGAAAACCACCACTTAGAATTTTGCAGCATTACATCTGACTCCTGATCCCAGTGGCAAAGTTCCCAGCAACTTAATATAAACAAGAAGCAGCCCAATTATGACAGGATATTATGGAAAATACTATAATACATTGAAATGGGAAAGAGGATTTTAGGTTGAAAACTACTAAGTATTAACTCTTAATTTAGCTGTAACAGCTATGTTTAAACATCCTCTCTCCCCCATTTCCCCACGTGAATGTTCTGGGGGGTAAAATCATTGCAAGGACTTGAGTAACTGCATGTGGTCAGGAAGTCTGTGCCAGATTTCCAGATTGCATCCAAAAGCCTTATATGTAGTAAGATATACCACAGCTCTGAGAGTATGTTCTTAAGTGGAAAATCAAACAATAACATTGAAAGCTAGTCTGTTGTTCTTTGTGTAGCTTACTGCATTATAGAACTCCATGAAAGAAGAAATCCACACAGCCATGCCCTCACTAAGATGTTCCTTACCTATAATTTATTATAATTTAAATAAAAAGGAGATCTCTGTGGTTGAGTAACCTGTGAAGTGTGTTGACCTTTAAATAAGAACAGTATCTAGGATTTTGCTTTTGCTGGCTTGAAACTTTCTATTGAATTGACTTAGAACAAGGTTTGCAAAGATCAGGCCCTGTTTCAGTGATAAGTAACAGTTTTAATAGTGGAAGCATCTATGGGGTATGTTTATATTCAGCAGAAGGGATGTGTGTGTATAAATAGAAGGATGTATACTTGGTATTGTTTATTTATAGACGTAATGATATGTTTAAAATCACTTTGTCCTTTTTGAGGTCAGAATTTATGCCTACTATTGATAAAATCCATCTACAGGGTGATTGTTTTCAGAAACTTCAAACAAACAGTATAACATTACAACTCTTCCACTCCTTCCCCTGTCTTCTATGCAGGCATCCTCCTGGGAAGCTCTTTGGCCTTTAATGAATACACACCTAACAATTCAGTGTTGGACCTAGTATAAGATTTGTATTCTATACAAAGGATTTCTTTTCCCTGAAAGATGAACTTCTGCGTAGTTGTTATTATATAGAAAACCATATTTTAAAATGAGCAAGCAAGTGTGGTATCATCTTAAAAAGCTTTTGTCAGTTATAGAAATGCCCCTTCAAAGACAGCATGTAGCTGTGCTTTACCTCTTTTGCTTGTACGTAGAATTCGACAGGATTCTAACATTGGAAGAATTTTATTTTGGGGGTTGGGTGGTGGTGAGGAGGGTGATTGCACGTTTTCCCTTGATACTGCTGACTTTTTTTGCGGGGCTAATAAGGAAATACAGATATTTTTGTCCTATGCTGTATCTAACCAGGCAGCATATTTGACAGTGTTCTGCATATTATGAAATCATATCAGTATGTCCCATGAGGCTCAGCCAAAGATGAACTTTGTGTTCCTTTAATGGCAGGAAGCAGAAGAAAGAGGAAAAGGACATTCATGTACTAATGCTTCCCACTCTGAGCTGACTCTATTTTTTTTTTTTCCCTCCCAGATGATTTAGTGGTGCAGCTACTTAATGACCTCAAATAGCACTAAAATAAACAGCTGCTTTCAGTGCTTTCTAGCTAATACAGCCCATCAGCTCAACGAGTCATGGCAGAGCAATTAGATTCACTCCATTACTGATGGAGTGACTAGGAGACTGCAGGCAAAGGTGTTTCCAAAAATGGCAGGCAGTTTAACATCAACCTGAGGTCTAAAAAGTCCTGGATGCTTTTCAGGGGATTTGTTTTGGGAATCAGAGGGAAGAAAATCTGGGAGTATTCCTAGCTTCTGAGAAGCATTTGTCATAAATTATGTGATGCCACGCAGAGTTTGTACAGTACTCTTTAGATCTCGGTCATCTTTGGAAGCTGCTTTCTAGAGGGGCCAAGTGAAGAAGACACTGTTCCAGTCGGGGAAGTGTTTGGGTGAACAAGGTCTAGCAGGTAAAGGGAAGGCTTCCAGATCTTCCTCCTTCTCAATCTGTACTGCCTGGGAAACAAGACGACTCAAGGTTTGGGAAAAGAACTGGTAAAGAAATCTCTAGCAGATGTATATGCTTTTGTTCTCAGAACTCACGAATGTTGGAGCCAGCACTTAGTTGGTGAAATGTGGATCCTGGAAGCCTGCCTTTGGACCTTGAAATGATTGCTGTCAAATACTAAATCAATAAAACATGCAGTTCAATGCAGTTGTTGCTCTCTGCAGTCCCACAAACAGGGAGGCCGTGCTCTTGCTGACATCCAGCAGCAGCTGGGGACACTGCCACTCATGGTGCTGCCTTTTGACTGCCGTCTATCAGTGTCCCCTGCTCTCGGGGCCATCTCTTTGTCTTGGATCTTCTTCCTCTTGCTCTTAATTTTTGCTGGTAACATCGATGCAGCCAAACCATCACCACTGGTAACTGGGGTGCTCAGCTCTTCTCAGTAGTGTGTGGGACTGCCGTGAATCTCATTTAAATTGTTTTCATGCTGTTGCTGAAACTTACTGACAAGCAGCTACCCACTTGTGCAGCTCTTGTGGATCTTCTTGTGTTCTTTCCTGCTTTGGAGACTGTTCAGCTCCCCTTAGCTCACTTGTGTTGGTCAAACACGGCTGCCTTGTGATGCTGAGTGGCCCTTCTGCAGCTGTGTTGGGAGCACATGTCCCATTTCAGATTGCACAGGCTGATGGGAAGCAAAAGCCAAGCATGTTTCTCCTTCAGGAATGGATGTTTGCTGGAGTGAAATAGTGTTGGCCAGATAAATGTAAGAAAAATTGGTACTCCTCTTTTTTCTCCTCCTACTTCATGTGGTCATCCTATTCCAAATGCTGCTTGGACCTTGTCATTCCTTGCATGTTAGTGGTTGTGGATGTAGTGTGACACCTTTATCTTGGCGGGTAGAACATGCTTGGGAGCCATGAGAGTGTCATTTATTAATTTTAAGCCTCTAAAATGAGAGAAGGAAGTGGTGGATTGGAAAGGAATTCTAAACCCAGGAAGTAAAAATTGTGGTGGTTTTAGTTCCAGTTGTTAGGAAGCCCCTAGAGGTTATAAACAGAGGTACAGCACTGCTTCTGCTGATGTGTAAAAGAGTGGGTCTGGAGTCTGCATCTAACCTGGATGGTTATTCACTTGCTGCACTGTAGGAAATGGCTTGACCTTCTAAATAATTTTAGCCCAGTTATTTAGACCTGCAAAAATGTATCACAGCAGTTAAAAACCCCTCCATCTCCAATATAGTCTTCATAGCCTAATAATTATTAGGCCATTATCTGATTTTTGGGTCATTTCAACTGGGTCTGCCTGTTATTTCTCCCAAGGAGACGATTTTTTGTGGGAGTAGGAATGTAGCCTAAAGATATAGCATGGGAGAATATATTTTTCTTCAGTGCCATGTAAATGTTAGCTTGATCTCTTCCAAGACAAATGTTTCTTGACAAATGGAAGTCGCAATGCTCTAGTACAGGACGTTTTCCTAAGGGAGTTTAAGTGAAAAGATATTTTGATTTCTACGAGAGAAAGCTCCTATCTGCAAACTGTCGTGCCAGATGGACACTTGTGTTCCCCAAAGCTGATACTTTTGAAGGCCATTTGAAGGTTTTACATTAACTCAGAAAGTAAATAGAAATTCAACTAGCATCACTAGCTGGGAAGTTGATTCCCTATAAGTTTTATTGTCTCTTGACTGTGAGCCAAGTTGCATTCATGGGATATTTGATATACTTGCAGATAATAGTTTCATGCTACAGTCAGAAACTTGAATGTTTGCATGACTGGTGTTGCAGACACACGAGCAAAACAAGGCTTTGCTCATCAATTTTTTATTGATAAAGTAAAAGCATAGCAGTAAAAACCTTTTATACAATATAGATAATCCCAGTTTATGCTGCATTATTAAGACAATAAATGTGAATGGGATTTTATAATTTGATTTATTAATACATTTTTTCTTTTGAGAACTAAAATTTCTGGGGGATTTTATCATACCTTGTTTATTAATTCTATTCAGTGGAAGATTCAGACTCATTTTAGAGGGAAAATAAGGCCCATGTTCTGCAGCTGGCCTTTCTGTAAGTGTCTGGAATTGATCCTTGGAAGCCATTAAGATTTGTGTATGAATGTGCATCCAGTTTTAAAGACTATTTCATGGAGTATTGTGCATGCCATGAAGTGTGTTATCAAAAACACTGAAATACGTGTTGGAGCCAGGTGATATTTGTCACACATGCAGAAACAGGCGCTCCCAGTATGGGAAATTGTGAGTTCTCAGTGCAGCTTTGGCAGGGAGGCTGCTGTGCGCCCACACTTGGAGATTAAAAACTCGATTCTATTAAACTCAGAGGTCACTGGGCGTCATCAGACTGAGGCAGGGATAAATAGGTAAATAAAAGCACTTCTTCTGTCTGTGGGTCAAACCTTTCTTGCTGCCTTACAGCAGTGGTCTGTGCAGTGGCCAGCTAAGCCTGTTGTAAGCCTGGAATTAAATGGTATGGTCCCTAAGTATTTCCTGTGCTAGTGGCACGCATGGAACAAGCCCTTCCTTTCTGGCACAGTACTTTCCTTCAGCCTGGCTGCATGTGAAGCATGAACTGTGCCCCAAGATACTGGGATGTGAGCACTGTATGGAAGTCCTTGAGATTTGTGTCCCATGCATAGGGAAGCCCTATGCACCAGTTAGGGCATTAGGTACCCTGAACAAGAAAGGATTTGCCATAAGGTGTGGAAGAGAGGAAAACACGATGTAAGCTGGGATTTTCCAGTCTGCTGAGCCTTGTTCTTACAGATTTATTAAGAGATTTATAATAAAAGAGCTAAAAGTATCTATTGAGGGTTTATTAAAGATCTATTAAATAAGAGAGAAATAGCCTTCAGAGGCACTTATTCACTGCCTTTTCCCCTTCCTGTGCTGACTTTAAGGCACTGTTTGTAAATAGCCGAGTGCATGACCAAGCAGTGGCTTGAAGAGGCTCCATACTGGGCTCAAAACCGTAAGCACGGGCAATTTTAAGGCTGGGATTATGAAATGTAGCAGGTTTCTGCAGAAAGCAAGAAGGTTTGGGCTCTGGGTGCAACTCTTTGGGCTCTGGGTGCTATTTCTAACTACTAAGACATCTTAGGTAGTGATAGACTGCATACAGCACAGGAGGCTGAAATCATCCTTCTGGCAGCACATCCCAGAGCAAGGTATGTTCTTGGGAATGCTTCAGGGTTGTATCTTTATGCTTAGCTTTTCATGGATCTGTGTTAGGGATATGTGCATGTGGTGTTCGTGTGCCTAAGTCTTTCCTACATTGGAAGCACATGTGCTGTTAGACCAGAAACCCCTGAGCAGACACACAACACTCCAGGTACCAGTTGGAGATGGAAAGACAATTAGAACAGAGTTAATAGATCTGGTGGAAAAATCTGTTTGAGGAGGGTCATCATGGAATGGGCACTTCTTCCCAGAAGAAGCAAGGAAATTGCAAAAGCCAGAAAAAGCCCACTCTTGTAATTGGAACCCCAGGACCTAAAACTTGGGAGCTAATGTAGCTTGCTGGAGAACTCAAAGTCAACACAGAGCAAGCCAAGATGGGAGTTTGAATTATCTATAAAACTGCCTGGGCGAAATTATTTGCTTTCCCCTTCCAAAAAATGTAATAAACATGTTTAAAATACAATTTTTCTTCTATTCTTGAAGCATCAGTGACTGAAACAGTATCAGTTAAAATTCTCAGTAATGGGGAGACAATACTGTCGTGGGTCTGCTATTTCAATTGGTTCAACTTACTCTGTTCAAGAAAACAGTGAAGCCAGGAAGCTCGGGAAATAAATGGTAAGCCAGACTGCCCTTAGTTCCTCTTTAGAGAAGTGGTTGCTCTTTCAGGCTATTAAAATGTCTCCAGAGCATCAGCTGTGCATTTAGTGTCTGAAGAGATTGGCGGTTAATAACTCGAACTTTTGAGAAGCAGAGATAAAACTGTTCGTGTTGACAGTGTTATGTCTTCTGATGGGTGTTCACAGCTCGTATTTCCTGTGGTGCATGAGGACAGAAGTAGTTCACATACATTTCCAAAGACATCAAAATATGAACACACCGGGATGCAAAAGATGATTAAAATACCATGATTTGCTACTTACTATAACTAATCAGCCCCGTCCGCTGCATTTCTGAATCACTCATTTATGGAGTCCTAATAAGGTTTTTAGTGAAAATGCTGAGATTGTGAGTAAAAATTACGTATTTCACTGATGTACATTTTGTAAAGTCAAGTCGTGGTCACAAAAACAATGAAGTACTGCATTCCTCTAAAAGACTGACAGAAATTTTTAGAAAGTATTTTCATAAGGCCTGTTACCCTTCTTCCGCTACTGCTCTCAGTAGAGAAGGAAAGGTCTTGAAAACGTTCTTCTGTTTATCTGTCCTCTGTTACTTTGCCTACTGTAACCCAAGAGGTTCTGCTCGTCTGCATTTCCTGGATGAGCAATTAAGAAAAATAGTGCCTTATCTGTTGTTTATGAAAAAAATTGGATGAGAAAATACTGATCTACACATCTTGGTGCCTGTGCTTGAGATACTGTTGAAGTGGAAGGTAGCTTATGTTGTCAAGGTACAGACCACTTTTAATTGTCATTTGCCATTAATTTCTTTTTTTCTCCTCCCAGTTTTTTTACCACTCTCTAATTTTCTATTCAGGATGGCCAAATATTCGTAACCTGGAGTTGCCTAACACTGGAAGATGCCAGTGGTTTGAGACTTGATCCTCTTCCCTCTATTGAAACTGTTCATGAAGGCTGTGGAGAAGGCTTGGAAGCAGTGCTGACATTCACTGGCATTAATTTTGAAAACTTGAAATCATTCTGGGTATAAAATGTTCTTGTTATGCCACCTGGTGCAAGGCAGACATGAAGAGATGCAATTTGATGAACTGGTTCTGTGAAAAGGTCACAAGATCAGTGTGCACTTTTGCTGCATCCTGGAGTAGTAGGAAAACCTGGAGCACTGCTAAATAGTAATAAATTCTAAAAATCTATGGTATTTTTAGGAATCAGGAATAGTATGGCATTATACAGCAAAAAGTAGCAGGAATGTGGGTAATTTAATGTGTCACTACATTTTTTAAGGTCAGACAACCTCTCTGAATTCTTTTGCATTAATTCCTCAGTGGGAAGTGCCCTGAGTGCTTTCCCATTGCTTTTTGAAATCTGATTAATACCACTTAAGGCAATGCTTTTGTCTGCCCAGGCTGCTCACATGAGCTGTACACCGAAGTTTAGATGGAAATTCCTGCCTTTCCTCCAGTGCTACGGGATTTCAACTAGTCATCGTAGCTTTAAAAATATTTATTCAGTACTACACAACACAAAAAAATCTCCTAGAGACTTGTGCTTCCTAGTGGGAATGCACAACCAAGCCTGGCTGGTGCTGGCTGGGTGAGCACAGCTTGGAGCCTGCATGGGCATCACTCGTTCTGCTGGAGTTTCTGCGGGGCTCTGCATTTCTCACTTGGCTTGGCAGCTGTTGTCTGCATGAACAAATCCATCTCCCCTTTCCCAGACCACATCCTACTGGCATTCTGACCACAGGAAGCGAACAGAATAAAGCATAATACAGAATACCTCTTTTTCAGTGTGCTCTGAGAGCTAGGGATTTTACACAAACTCCAGATTTATATCCAGAATTCTTCTTGTGGTAGAGAAGCTTGTGCCCAGGTTTCTGTTGAGGAATGCTGGCCTGGGGGACAGGGTGGGCAGGCAGCCCAGCAGGTATCAGCTGGACATTCTGGGGCCAGGGAGGCCAACTGTGTTATCAGCAGGTGAGAGAAGGGTGCCTGGTCCAGTTTGGGCTCCCCAGTAAAAGGAAGACCCCAAGGTGCTGACTTGTCAGGAAGATGGCTGGAGCAGTGACAGAACAGGAGAAGCTGAGGGAGCTGCCTCTTTTCAGCCACGAGAAGATGAAGGGGGACTTTATATTGCTGACTGTGGATATACGATGGAGGGAGGGTACAGAGAAGGGAAGAGATGCAGAAATAAGCTTCTTCACCCTGTTCCTAGGTGAGCATTTGTATATTGTTGACTGCTTTTACAGCAGATTTTTGATACCATGGGTAGTAGAATAAAAGTTTTGCCTCACAGGGAGAAGGCAAAGGAGATGGCACACACTGTTTTTTGCACCAGTGTAATTGCTTGATGTTTATTTTGCTCCCATCAGTGCAGTCTGAATCCCACAGCATCACAAGCAGCTCAGTGCCTTCCTCCCTTCTACTCTGACTTACCCTTTCTTCGAAAGAGAGCTGATTCCCATTTGCATTCAGGGAGACAGCCTGCTCACTCGGCTTCAGTGCTTCCAGGGATCCTTCTGGGTTTGTGCCGTGCCCCAGCTGGGGCTTGCTAGCAACAGGCATCCATATGGGACGAATTTATATTGTCTGAGGGGCCTGAACACCGACGTACTGTAAATGGTGTTTTCACACACTGCAGCTTATTCCCACAGTTTCCATTGCTTTAGGCTGTTGCTTCTGATGAAAAACAAACAGCACAGTCTGGGAGCTGAGGAATGCAGTCTGCAGCACGCGGCCTCCGCTGGAGTGGACAAATGGAGCTGGAAAGGGATCTGTGTAATGCCTGCACAAAACAGGGGTGTCCAAGCACGGCGCTCGGCACTCCTCAATGTCAAGGCCACAGTTCTTAAAGACTCTTGGAGCTTTATGGACTCAGTGGGGTAATTCACTTCAATGGCTGGACACTTCACCCTGTTAGCAAATGGAAGGGATTCCTTGAAGGCACAGCAGCTTCCAGCTGTACAGTCAGTAGAGCAGTTTTCCAGTCAGGAGCGAATAAATGGAAATCCTCACTACTGCAGTGTCTCCTGAATTTCTTACTGATGGTAGGGTAGAGGCAGTTTTTGAGGGGGCACTGAGCAAGCACAGTAAATGTACAATGTGGCTTTATTATGTTAAGGTGACTGTGGATGTCATAATGGTGCAGCTTCTCTGTTGTCCTATTGCCTGTCTTTTGCTCAGGCCCTCATGTTCCTTTCTCAGCCCTTGGTCTTTCCTACTGTTGCTGGAGTGCCCCTTGCAATTTGCATGCTGCATTCTCTCCTGAAGTGAAATGTGTGATAAAAAACCGGTCTGGTTTGGACACTGCTTAATAATTCTTCTAGTGTGCATGACACACTGTTCCAAATGCTGATACTGGTGATCAGCACACGTTTATCACACCAATAAATAATTCTCTACTTCTTGCACGGGACAAACTCAGCCTTTTTTGAGGCTGCCCTGGCACAGCAAAATACCTTGCTGTGTGCAGTATCTAGGAACTTTTCCTTGGCTAATTCTGGAAGATGGAATTATGGAATTGCCTTCTATATGCTGCATTCTGTCTAACCACCATGCTGTGGTTTAACATGAAAACCAATTGAACAATTTTTTCCATGAGCTGCTGGTGGGCATCAACCAAGTCATTTTCACAGTATCCAGCCATCTCTTGGGAAGAATTAACAGTGGGTTTTGGGTTTTTTTTGGGGAAACCCTTTCATATTTTACTTAGATGCAAAAATAACTTTGTGCACAAAGAAATTTTTGCCAGTGCTAAAAGGACCTTTTCATTCTTCCCTGTGAAAAAGTAGAGATACTCAAATGAAACTTTAAAAGAGCAAATTGTATTGTCAGTGGAACTTCAGACAGTGCACATCTGCCTTTGGTTATTTGAGTGCTGGGAAATGCAGGTAAATCTGTGTTATGTAGGATATCCCACAAGGACCAGACTTTGCTGGAAGCGAGTCATTAAGGTTCAGCTGAGTGTTCATGACCAGGATTGTATGGTACCTGGTCATCAAACGGCTTTTTGAGACCCACGGATGCCCAAAGACCTGCAGCATCTTCCTGACAAACTTTAATGTGTTCACAGTGTTGCAGAAGGCTCCTTGTAGGTGAATGCCACATACTTGTGTAGTTCATACAGCCTAAGCTGAAATGCGTGAGTCAGCCATCAGCCTGAGAAGGAAACCAGTTTCTTGGTAATAATGCCATGAATGTCTCTGAGCTGTCTGGGAATGCCACAGCCAGTATTCTCCTTTCGCTTCCTGTGGGAAATGCCATAGCTGCGTGCATGCATGTCTGCCATAGAGGTCAGGGGAAAGGAGTGTGTGCAGCTTGGACTGGTTTTCCTCCTCTTTACTGCATTTGGGAAAAGAAGAGGGGATATTTTTGTCATATTGACCGGATCAGATGTTACAGCTTAGTATTACCAGCAGTGCCCAGGCTCTGACCTTGTGAATGCGACGCGAGTTCCCAGCAGGACAGCACTGAAAAGCACAGGGCTTTTAAGAAAAGGAATCCCTGGGGACAGAGTATTCAGTGCTTAATATGTTTAGGAGTATTTCCCCTGTGACCTGTAGCACTTCTTATTTTGGCCATGGTACTTGGAAATTTCATTTGAGGCCACAAAGGTTCCCGAGTGTTGTCTGCTTGGGATGGCTGAATTGTTTCAGGGTGCAGATGCTCCTGAACAATCTCTGTGTAGGGCTGGCCTCCTGTTCTTTTGTAGGTAAAACCAACAAAACCAAAAATACATTTCTCTGAGGTACAAAGAATTTGTGCTTTATAACGCTGCCGCTGTATATGCATCAATAAAATCTCATTTTAATTAAGACATGAGTGTAAAAGGGAGTTTTGAAGAGGGGTAATGCCTTGCACGTGTCCAGGAGGTTGAGTTGGTAATAATTACAGTTATGGAGTTGCTATGCTAAGTTCCCTCTCAGGAAAAGATGATCCTGGTTTCCAAGTCAGTGCCTTTTTTTCCCCTCACAGCAGCTGGCTGACCACCCTTGACACACCTGGCTGCAAAGTTAGTCCATGTACTGGGAAGTCGGGGTGGCGTAGGGGGATATGTTACCTGGAAATCTCTGCTGAGAAAGTAGCTGGCTGCACCAGTGTAGTTGCAAAGTGCATGAATCTCTATTTGTGATGGCATTACAGAGCACGAGATTGAAAAGTCAGTCACCAAAAACCTGAGTACCTCTTCTTGTATGTGCATGCAATAAATGTTGTAGTTTCCCAAGTTAATGAGGTTGCAGATCAGGGACAGTGGCTCTCCCCTCTGGCCTGTCAGTTTCTAGAAGTGCTTCAGCTCTGCAGTCGTAGATGCAGCCATGGCAGGCCATACTAAACTGGCCCAAAAAAAAGGGGAAGCTATCCACTTGGAGGCACATTTTTTCCCATAAGCCTTCAACCTTTAATCCTACTAACTGTAAACAAGCCCTGACCTGGAGAAATCTTTTCATTTTCTTTTTTTCCCCTTCAAGTGTGGGAAGAGAAGTCCCACTCCTTAACCTTTGCACAACCACATATTAATCTAATTTCCTACTCATCATGACCTAGTCATTTGGAAATTGCAACTACACTTAATTTGATTTTTCTTTCTATATTTTTATATTATGTTTTTGTTGTTTCCTTGACTCTAGTTTTTTGGTTCAGCACTGGTTCATTAAACTTCAGTCACAAATACCAGCTGGAGGGCTCACAGCTTGTTGTCACTTCAGCTAATCAGACATTTGTAGATCACAAGGGGTTATTGCATATGCATGTGAAAACTAAGGCTCTCTCCTATTGTTCCTTCCCTTTCTTGGGAGACTTGGGCTGATCACTGCTTTTCTCTGAGTTGGCCCACCAGGATACACTTTTCTGAGGGCTTAGCATAATAATACTCTTTTTTTCTAGCTGATGCAAGAAGCTGTGCCATCCTCTGCTCCCTGCTGCTACTGTTGTCCTTGTGCAGTATTTTGGAAGTTAGCACAGGCATTTTAGGACGTTACAATGCACCTTATGTTTTGCTGTACTTTCAGTCAGCAGGTAAAGTCCAATTGCTGTATCTCATCACTTAATTGAATAATAATGAAAAAAAGAATTAAATTGGTCTCAGAAGAAAAATAATATTTTGTATTCCTGTAAGAAATACGGTAAGTTGCAGTTAAGCTGTAATGGCAGTAGTTTTGAGTGATCAGTAGCTGCCACTAGCTTTGATTTAAACCATTAACAGCACATGCTCAGATCTCAAGAGATGTTGTAACCTTCCCTCAGCAGAAATGTCGTGGGAAAATCAGAAACTTATGCTGCTTTGAATTAAAAAGAAATAATAAGCCAATTGAGTTATGGATTATGATGGGCAGTTGACACAAGTATTTTTTTAGGGACATACACCTCTCCAAAGAGGGAAGGAGCTGACTTTTTTTTCTCATGTATCTTCCATTTGCTGGAGGCTTCACAAAAGATTTTTGTTTTAAGCGTAATATTAGCAAGACTTTGAGTAGCACCGTACCTTTAACTCCCTGGTACTGCATAGCATAACATCTTTTCCCATGCCTGTGTTTAATTGCTGCATATCCAGCAGTTCTCACGGCTTGTTACAAATTCTTTCCACTAAAATTGCTGAATCTTGGAATTCAAGCTATCAAAAATTGCATCTGTGAAAGTAATGAATCTTACATCAAATCCTGAGTGATTTGACATCACTTCCTTAACTGTTTTAACTGTTTTCCATGTTCTCCCTCCCATTGCAAATCTTCTCTTTTTTTTTTTTTTAACTTTTTTTTTTTTTTTTAGAACTTTGCTCTCCCATCTGGGAACAATATTTTTTTTTTTTTTTCTGAAGGTTTTGTTGCTTAGATTGGAAGGGCAGTGTCATCTCAAACACAGTTGCTGTTTTGTTACTTTGATTGCAGTAGCACAACACCTTCAAAACTTTGCATGAGTAAAAATATCTCTATAGGCCTTTCAAAAGTCCCACATTTATGGAATTCTTGCGACCGGTAGGTACAACCCAAGTGTGCTGACAACATGCTCTAAGGGAGCAGGCTGCCTCAATTAAGCTTCAGTGGGTAAATTTGAAGAAAAGCAAGTTTAAGTGACAGTAGAAATTGTGAACAGCGAAGTTATATTGCAATGGGTTTTTTTAATCACACCAGACATTATTTTTAATAGAAATAGTAGCTTTGCTGGGGGCTATTTTAATAACGCAGTAGATGGCAATTGAGATTGTCTCTGCACGTTAACATGCAGCACACACACACACATATATATATATGTACATATACTGAAAATTCAGTAGCCTGGTGGCTCCCAAAGGAGGTGACTGCATAATCAGATCACTGCACAGCTGAGCAGTCTCTAAACCCCAAAGTTCAGCAGACGTCTTGCTCCTCCAGAGCATATGTGCCAGAGAAAGGAAAAACAGAGGAAAAGCAGCCTGATTCTTTTAGTGGTGTGGGGATGTGCCTGTTTGTTCTGAGAAGTAAAACAAGATGTCCCTGAGAGGTTACTCAGTCCTATATTGCCTTTTCTTCTTTTTTTTTTTTTTTTTTTTCTTTTCTCCCTTAAAGTAAATGAGATCAACTTGAGCTTTCTAAAACCTGTATTGGAAGTCTTTTTCCCAGAGTTAAAGAAAGTGTTTGAATGAGTTTCCAATTAAGAAAAAAAGCCTCTTAGTAATATAAATTAGTTAACACTCACTGAAGTAGTAAAAAAACTCCAAACAAATGAAATCAAACCTTTGAATGTATTACATTTCCTCCCCTTGTCCAGCATAAAGCAGTTGATGGTTCAGATTCCTGGTAACTTCAGGCCTGGCCCAGGAGTGTTTTGAGGGAAGATACAAGTGGCTTTCATAGCAACAGGGCTATGTCAGAACCCTTCCAGAAGGTATTTGCATATTCCATACAAGATCAAAACAATGCAGTGATAATTCCAGTGTGTTTTACTTACATTTGAGGAGAGCTGTATATGTTGGAACATGTGCTTCCCTACACTCACATCTTCCTTGCTGCTCAGCTATTTCCCTGCAAGGGTAATTTCTCTGTTAACAGACTTTGATTCAGATGGTCATCCCTACATCAAAGCTGGGACAAACTGGGTGCACATGTACTTAGAATTATCTTTATTTTTAAATTAGCAAACAAATAATAACTTCAGAATATTTTTGAAACAGCAAACTGTCCAGGGAGCAAAGCTGGGTTCTTATTAGCCAGTACCCGTGGTACTCACCATGCCACCATACAAATGAATAGTTTCAGGTGATCCATCTGCCCTTAGTGCAAATAGATGCCACATTAAAATGGAGGGAGATTACATTTGTAATTGCTCCCCATTTATCTTTTTCTTGAAACATTTATGGTTCATGAAACATTTATACCCATTTATGCTAAGAAGCAAGTAGAAAATAAGTAATTGCACAGTGTCTTGGTTTTCTGAGGCAGAAGTACACAGATGCATTCAGTAAACTTGAAAATGAAGGAATAACTTACCTACTGTCTTAGAGGAATGTGGACATTTCAGCATTACCTCCTGTTCTTCTGCAGTGAGGTACTTGATCTTCTCTAAGAGCTGAGCACAGTGGGATTTTGTCATAAAGTAGCTAAGAGTAAGTGCTTAATAAAGAAGGAGTAAATGCTGGTGAATTTATGCACAAACAGCCAGTCCCTAATTCACCACGGAACTTACTCTGTGTTCATTCCCTTTACGTTGGCCCTTAGGGCATTACCTTTCAGCAGAAAAAAAAAAAAATACTGTGCATATGGGGCATAACTGGAGGATCTGTGATGGCAGAGTAACTTTTGATATGTGGATCCCCAGCACTGAATTGCTCCCTTTTGGTGGCAGAGGAGGGCTGGACCAGCCTTTTAATCCTGCTCTTTTAAATTTTAATCCAGCTGCCTGTGCACTGCTCACCTCCAGGCTCCCTCAAGATGAAACACTTCTGGGCTTAAAAGAAATTTTTTTTAGCTCCTAAACACATCCATGATGTGCTCCCTTGTATGAACTAATAGGTCATACCCTCTTTCCTTGTGTTGTGGGCATGGCAAACTCCACCTGCTGAAGAGAAGGGAGCCTAGGGCCAAGCCAAGGCAGCTCTGATGACAAGCAGTGTCTTGAAACCCAAGTCTGAGAGAACCTTCAAAAGGAAGCTGCTCATTTGGTAGTTCTGTGTAAGTCATGCTTAAATAACATCAAATGATTTGGCATTTGCCCATTTCCAGCTAAGTATGGTCCAAGGAGGGTGTAAAAGGAAAAAGAAAAATTGTACAGTAATTTTGTAAATGAGTTTTGCAGGATCAGTTATGCTGAAAGATGCTGAAGTTTTTTTTGAGGTTTTGATCCTCTTCTTTTTGCACCTTCCCTAGTGCTATAAAGCATAACTTCATATTTACAGCTTGTGAATCACCTCAGCATGGACCCAGGTTGTTTTTCAACTTCTCATTATCTTTTAATATGCACTTGATCAAGTGAGCCACTTACTGACTAATTGCTCTAATTTGCATATTGATAAACTGAAGTGATGGTAACTGAGCTTGAAAAGCTCTCTGAGCAATTCTTGTGGAAGACAGGGAATATCTCTATTAATATTGCTTTCATAAACTATAGTTGTTCTCATTATCTTGGAGCATCTCTGATTCAGAGGGCTTTTGCATAGAATCACAAAAATGAGAAAACTTGCTTGCTCAGCCTGGAGTGGTTTGTGTTCAGAAGGCAGGTCTCTGGTAAGAGAGGATTGTACTCCTGTGTGGTGCCTCCTTTGACAGTGCTGGCTCTTTCTCTTGAAAGCCCCTTGCCCTTCTCCATTGTGTGGCTGACCCTGCCGCATTCCTGTGTGCCTCTGGCTCTTTGAGCAGCATTTTGAGATCAAACTGTCAGCTGTGATACATTGCATATTTTAGCCTTTGGAAGTGTAACTTCACTAACTAGAAAAGAAACTATTACCCCATCAAAATGGGCTATTTTCTTACATAATTCAGATGACCTGCTCCATAAACAGAGTGTAGGGTCACATGTTTGCTTTAAACAGCTGTGTCGTCCCTTTGACATTGCAGGCAATTATTCTGACTTCACTGGTAACTGGATTGCTTTTTGTAATGCAAGCATTTCAAAGTGTTCCATTAATGTGGTTCAGTGCCCGGGGCAGAGGCTTGCTGGCTCCTCTGCCCTCCCTTGTCCAGATGTGCTCTGCACAGTACAGGTTGATCACACAATAGGTTGTGCCTCTGGTTGGATGCCAGGATGCACAGAGAGATTCTTCTGTGCACCTGCAGGTTTAACTTTGCCCTGGACACTCTTGGTGCCACCAGAATGTGGATTATGGTAAAGGACTTCCCTTGAGCGGCCAAGCCATTTTCCAAGTACCTTTTTCCTGTCTTAACTCACGACTGCGGTTTTTCAAGGGAGTCCTGAACAGGTAAGACAAAAAAAAATATGGAGAAGGCCTGTTTAAAATTAAGGCATGCTGTCCATCCTTGAAGGTTTTTCCCCTGAAATCTTAAAAAAGGCTGCCTATAGTCATACGGTATTTTCTCAAAGCAAATGACTTTCACCAAGAAACTTGGCTTATGCCTTCCTGTAGAGCTGCCAAAGGAGAGGTAATATTTACCAGATTTGACATGAGAGATCAGTAGGAATGTAAATAGAGGAGTCCTCCAAAAGACACTAAAGCCAGAGCAATCATCCTGCAGCTTTGACAAATTTGCGAACATCTGTTCTGGTGCCATTTCTGCTGTACAGACCTGCCATTAACCATGCAGATGAAAGGGCTTTAATTAAATGAGCAGACTGACATGTTAAACTTTGATAGCATCATGCCATCTGGGTGGGTTATATTTGCAATTCTCTCCACAGCTTCTTAGATTTAGGGCATATTTCAGTGCTGTCCCAGTTATTTTTGGGAAGATACACTGACCCTAGAGCTCTGGGGTTCCTAAGGCAAGGTATCAGGCTCTAAGTATGTGTAACAAGATGTATATTGCAGCATCTCACTTATGAGCTGCATAATTTTTCTTTTACAATTTTCGTTTCGCAGTTAGGTCTGGTTTTACCAACACGTCACTACCTAGTCCTGGCTACAACTGCTGCTGCATGTTTCAGGTAATACAAGCAGCATAAAAATTACTTATTTATCATAACTAAACTTCAGTCAATAGATAGGACAGGCTAGAGATTAAGAAATCTTTTAATATGCACCTTAAAACTTGCACACTGTTCATATATTCATTCCCTGCTGGCACTGTGTCGCTGGGTTCGTACAAAGTAGTCAGTTCAAGAGAAGATGGCTCTTAATTAAGGTGGAAATTGATAAGTAAAATTTCGCAGTGCTTTAGATGCCTAATGTGCTGAGTGTATTCAGCTTACACTGTAGTATTTGTCATCCCTTCAACTTGTAATAGATTGGAGCAGGGTGTTTAATGTGATGAGATGCAGTTATAAATATAAGGCTTTTATAGCTTCAGAGAAAAATCTTTATACAGCTTAATTGTGTAGACAGGTTCAATTCCCAGGAAGGCCAAGAGGGAAATCAGTTGATCATTTTAATCCAGAATCAATTTTCTTTAAGCTTTTGAAATGTGCTCATCCAGGTTTTTCATACAGCAGTCGGTTTCTGCTGAAGTAGCAGATGGAGTGTGGTTGCTGTGTTACTTCAAGTGGGCTTCCCTTTATACAAAACTGAATTATCTGGTGAACAGATGAACCTGTTCGAGTTCAGGTAAATACTTACCTGTCTGCCAATACTTTCATCTCTGAGTGAGATAATCTTTCTGCTGCAACATATGAGCCGATGCTGAAAGTACTGTTGCTAAATGCTGCCTGCTTTGTGCCTTTTCAGCTGCAGGATGGTGTCTCCGACGTTTCACAACCTAAAGGAAAGGATTTGTCAGGACTTGAAGAGGTTTAAATGTCTGAAAATGTCTGAACAACTGCATGGGAGGCTATGGATAAAATCTAGTAGTCTGAGTAGAGTGCAGATAAACAGCTTCAGACTACTCTCTCTCTTGCCTGATAATGACACTTGGTAAAATTAATAACTTGTACTTTAGTTTTTATGTATCTGGTTTCTTTGGAACCCAGAAGCAAGGTTGTCTTTGACCAGTTAGGCTACCTTTTATCCAAGAGGCAATAAGCATCCTGACAAATGCCCATGACTTGCACTGTTTTTCATCTCCCTTCTTATGTAATCACTGTTTGAAGGAGGGATGTCAGCTATGACAGGTGTGTTTGTAAATCCTGGTGATGTCAGATTGTAGCTCATTTAGTATGGGGAAGGACACTGGGGTTTTGTAAGTGCTGTTTGTCTGGCTGTAATACCATGCCTGTGGACACATTTTGTCTGGATAGGCTTTAAAGAGAAATCAATATGAGCATCAAATTAAGGAGTCGTGCTACCAGATGTAGGTATAAAGCCAAGGAACAGGGAGAAGGATACACAAAATATGGGATATTTTTGCCTCTGATACTGAATGCACATCTGCAGTTTGGAACATGCTGCATTTGTAGTATTAATGAGAAATTCCTGTATGCTTTTGAAGTCCTCTTACTCCACTTGAAATTATTTAAAGGATTTTTGCAGGACATCACATATCCTGTGCGTCACACTGTGTCTGAAGGTTGCTGCTCTACAACTGTACTGGTTGGAAACATTTTGATTATTTATCCTTCAGTAAATAGTACTGGCTGCTTCCAAATGTTCCTGAACAGGTGTGACTGCTGGTGTGGTAGTGTGTTGTATATAGATGCATACAGACTACCCAAGCCAAGGCTTGTGGATTGTCTGTGTCCATGTGTCTCACGTAAGGAGAATGGTCCTGCTTTACAGAGCTGGGGTTGATTTGGCTTAGTTCCTCAAAGTTCCCAACATGCTTGTAATTGACACAGATGAGTTTAGGATGTACCATGCTTCAGGGTATTTAATTTCTTAGTGCTCCCTAAGGATGATGTGTTTGTAAAGGGAAAACCAAGTGTGCTTTGTCTCCTTTGAAAAGTGTGCGATTGAAGGAAGTATAGGAAAAGGTCATCTAAACAGTGCAAGACCATGGAATGATACCGGATTGGTTTAGGGCTGGTGATTACAGTCTAAAAAGTCACGTTCTTGTTTCTCAAAGGAGGAGGCAAAACTGCATCTTGTGTTCCTGTCCACAGTCATCACAGTTGCAGTGAACCTGCTGCACAGGTCAGGGGAGCATAGCATGGGGGAAGGCTTTAATGAGCCCTGTCAAAGTAAAAAGCTCATAAATATCACTGGAGTAGTGAATCTATCCCCAAGCCTCTGTTTGGGTGTAAAATAGATCCTTCATGAAACGCTGGCAGCAAGCCTAGATGTTTCTGACAGGGCTTTGCTCTCAGCACATTTTGATACTGCCCTTTGGAAGATACTCATGGCTTGTTTCTTCTCTAGCTTGGACTGACCAAGAAATTAAGGGGTTTTTAGTAGCTGCCAAAAGTTGTGCAGTGAGTGTGACAGCTCAGCTCCAACAGCCAGCAAAAATGGGCTGCTCAGGTAGGAGGCTCTTTGGAGTGGTAGATTGTAGGATTCCTCAGGGATGCCCACTCCATATTGCAGCTGAGCAAGCCAAATTAAAAATAAGCTCATGGCTCTACCCTGCTATCACTTCAGAATGGGGGGCATCTGCTGAGAACATCTCTACCCTGGGCAAAGCAAGTATGGAATTTATTATTTTAGCCTTGTTAGTGATGGAGTGAGTAGTGGCAACAAATAGGGAACAAATACACTACATTTCTGTTCCTGTACCTGCCTCTCTCAGGTCTGTTTCACGTATTTCACTGCTGCCCCATTACATACTCAGCTCTTTGGTCCCCAGCACAGGAACAAGTCCAGAGTAGGGACTCCATTCTGAGCTACCTGGTCTAGTGAAAGGTGTCTCTGCCCATGGCAGGGAAATTGGAACGAGATGATCTTTGAGGTCCCTTCCAAACCATTCTATGATACACTCATTTCACATACACTTTCTCAAATAAATTTTATTAGTATTAACCATAGGAAAAACTATTCTCTTGTCTTGGTCCCAGGAAGACAACAGTTATACCTAGTAGACATTGATTATTTTAGGACTTACCTATGTGGGATATGGAAAATGAGTGTTCACTATTCTTTTGTCTCAGTTCATGAACTGCACAAAAGCCTCTGTGGACAGAAGCGAGATTTCTGCCTTCTTCCTCTGTTTTCCCTCGACCCTTTCTCAAAGTTAGAGCAATGCAAAGCACAGAAACTTATCTTTACCTTCCAGCTTGCTGTTGAGTCTGTGTTTTTGGAGTAATATACTGATCATAGCTGCTAAATTGTAGCTGATGTGCCTCTCTCTGTGTGAGTTGTGAAATGGTGGTGCACAGCTAATTCTTGCCCTGTCCTTGCTATCCTCTCCCAGAACCTTTGGAATAAACATAAGCCTGTAACACTCCATGCCCTAACGAAAAAGGAACAGTGACCTCCTGACAGAGCCCAGGTTACACAGGATGAGACAGGTCTCACATGACATCAGTGCTGTAACTTAGGAAAACTACTGGAGTCCATGTGTGTGATTTGTGTATTATTAATACTTCATAAATTAGCCATAAGTCAGTTTTTTGTAGGATCTTTGAAGGTCCCACAGATGATCTGTAATGACAAAGCCTCTTTTATTGAGCTGGATATCAGAGGTGCTACTGATCGCAGTCATTTTCATCCTGATGCTTCTCCAGCCGCAATGGGAGTGAAGCCAGAGTCTCATTTCATTGGGGCTGATTTACAGGTGTCAGGCTATGGCAAGTTTCAATCATCTCACACTAGGGTTGTGTTTGAACTGATGATCCAGGAGGGAACAATTTTAAAGAGCTGGATTCATAACTGTTTTATTGCAGATGAACTGTACCACCCCAGTGCATGTGTCACTGAGCTGGTGGAAAAATTGCTGGGAAACAGACCCAGAGGATGTGCTGTCTGTTTCTCAAAGGCAAAGAGTTTGAGAAGTTTTGTTTGCCATGTAAGAGCAAATAATGTGCTTTTCTGGCTCACCTAGAGGGTTGTTTTCCATGGTCAAATCTCAAAGCCATGTTTATCTTCAGAACCTGCTTATTTTTCTGACTTCCTCTCTGGATTTGAAACCAAGACATTGTTGTCACCAGCATTTCACTGTGATCCAGAGGGAGACACAGGTCCCATGTGCTCTCCTTGACTAAAAGTTGACATGACTGTGTAATAAGTTTTGAATCCACATCTGAGCTTTCTGAATTCCGTGTTTAATTAATAAATTTTTATTTACTCCTTCTTTTCGTAAACCAAGGAAATAACAGCTGGTGTTTGCTTATGTCAAGTAGACAGATGGATCACACAAACACCATACTTTCCCAGCATCAAAACTGAAAGGGAGTTAATATCTGAAGGGCAATTTGTGGATGCATCTGTGTTTATGAACCTGTTCATTTCAAATGTAACAACCAGATATAAGGGGAAGATAAAAAAGATGTTGTCCTTATGGATTACAATTTCACAATAGTTTTTTTTTCTGATGTTTTCTTCCAGACCTGCTATAATGTTTCTCCTATCTCCCATTCCCCTTAGGAGTAAGTTCTTTGAAAAACAGCATATTTTGGCAATTTCTTCCTGTGACCTAGCTCTTGGAGAGGGTTTCTCTAAGCTGCAAGGCAGAACAGCAGCCAAAAATGTAATTGGGCAAGTTAAATAGTGTGCAGCTGAGAGCCCTTTGCATGGTACAGCTGACAGAAGCTTCCATGAGAAGATCTCAGTGTGATATTCAGAGTTATTTGGGCATCCCTGAGGGCTGCATGAATATAACCAATTCAGAGCCCACATGCACAAACATATGGAGAAAGACTCATTTCTTACATATCATCTGAATTGTATCTGGACTGCAGTGAAGTTGGAAGGAAATGGAGGAAAGCACTCTGGAAGATTTATTCTTGTGCTGGAATATGCAAAACCAGATGCTGCATCTGTATCACAAAGGAGATAATTTCTGTGATTGTAAAGTCCTCTTTGCTGTTATGCTTGTGCGTGCGACTGACTTTTCACCTGTCCATGAAATGTGTACAGTAATTTTATCCAGCAGAGTAACTGAAAGAACAGTTCAGCTTCTCCTAGGAATGTCTAGTAATGCCTACCACTGTAATGCTGCCTTTAGTAATGTTGAGGGACAAGCTGACAGCTTTGCTTTCAGTGGAGATTATTTTATTGACAGTAAGAGACTTGCTGATGAAGTGGAGGGCAGATCCAAATCTGGCCATCCTCACATTTTCTAGGAGCTTTTAACAAAGAACCCAAAGTGTTCTTGTCACACTGAATTCCCTAAGCAGTTGGGGAGTTATGGGTACTTTAAAGATTCCCCTTGTAGTGTTCTGCGAATATCTACACTGCATAGCTGTCTTCTTCCATACCTCCTTCTTTAATATATTTGTGGTCATATTGTTAAACATATGTCATGAAACACAAGGGATACGCTCAACAGCTGAATATACATTAGCATATGATCCTTAATTCACATTTCTGGGTGTTACTCCCATTTTGCATGGGTGTAGCCCAGCTAGCACCTCTGAAAACGTTCCTACCATAAACTACTAAAAGTGAAGAGGCTCAAATCCCACTTAAGCATGCACTGTGAAGAAAAAGATTTTGTTCTGAAGTCACATGAAGTATTAAAAATTATCCCAGTGTGCAAAGTTACCGTCTCTTCAGCAATAAGGAAGGATCTTTTCAGTGGGATCTGGAGCAAATACTTTAAGTGATCCCAAACCTTACAGGCAGAAAAGAAATAACTAAGCAGTTGGTTTCATCAGTTAAGAAATTTAATTTATTGCTGGTGATGGTACTAAAGAAAGCAAAATGTCTGGCAAAACAGTTTCCCTCACCTCGGCCAGCTGGCACGAAAAGAAAACTTGTTGAACAGTCTGGATGCAGGGAGCTGCGGTCAGGACCATGACATTTGCAGGCAGCAAAGTTGCTGTGTTTCCCATCTTGCTGTCCCTCCCCTTGTTCCCTGCCCACCTACACACACAGCTGCTCCCTGCCCAGGCGGCCCTGGTGTCCACCAATGTCCAAAAATGTGAGGAACGCAGCCCCACAGTGCTGTGGCCAGTGCTGCGCCAGCCACTGGAACGCGTGCTGTTTACAAAATACTGCTCTAAATACTCCCTGGTGCTACGGGGAACAGAAGTGTGAGGCAACAAAGGCAACAGAAGGAGATTTCTTGCCTTCTTTATGAACTGCAGGAAAGGTAGGAGGCTATTTCTAGCATAATTTTTACCAGGAGCAGTGACTTACCTAAGCAGTGATCACTTGCATTCGGAGTCTGCTCCTTTGAGCCCCGGGCAGAGCAAGTGGACCTAGGGACTCAGCAGGCTTGTGGTACAACTTTTCCCTGGATTTCTTCAGTGTACTCCCACGCCCAGCTGATTCACTTAGGTACAGTAACAGAGAGGATTAAGGCTAAACCTGATTTGTAATAAGGAATCCTACAGCAGAAAGCTTTGGAATTTTGTCTCGAACAGTTAAAAAACAACCACTGTTTTCCAGGGCATCCTTGGGCCCAGGCTGTGGCTGTTGTTCTTGCTCATGTACTTTTGACCAAAATACCCAGTAGTCTTACAGGCTGGCTTCCAACCAAAGTCATCTTGTACTCTATCCCACCTCTGTATGGGACCACCATACTCTGACTTAGGTGGATGTTCAGAAGGAATTTTCTCAGGAGCACAGAGAGGTTTAACATCAGCAATTCAAATGAAAAATGGTGCATATTTGCTGTGATGTGGTTTAGCTGTCTGCAGGGCCTTAGCAGTAGCAATCCTGTTGCGAGTTCAGTAGTGAACTCTAAGTCTTGGCAGCTGTGGTCCAATATTTCCACTCGTCTTTCCATGCATGGTGTCAGCCAATATCTGACTCTTTGGAGAGTGGCTGACTGTTGAATACTTACATCACTGGCTCGCTGTTAAACAGGCGAGGTGAATTAGTCACCAACAGCACTGAAAAGTTCTCAACACTCTCTTCACCTCCATCTCACCAGCACTGCTGAGCCCCAGGCTTTGGGAACTGATACCTTAAGTTTTAACTTTCATATTTTTCAAATTCTGTATTCCCAGTGTGTAACTCTGCAGTGTCCTGTAGCCTGTGAGCTGCTGCTCTCTCATGCTAAGACAGACATAACAAAGCCTCTCCAGGTTTGCTCTCCAAGGACACCCAGACTGTCCTAGGCCCAAAATGTGTAAACCAGCATCTTGAGAAGGGGGGCAAGCTGAGGGGAAATTACATCATTAGCTAAAGTTTAATTGGTGAAATTGGGTTGATATGCAAATGGACCAAACCTATAAAAGTGTAAAGAACTCATGACTCTGTCCATCTTGGGTGTAGCCTTTGGCCTGCCCAGGGTGTACCTCTGAAGGCCTTTCAAATAAATATCCACCTTTATTCCCTTACTCCTGTCTAGTCTCTCTTTCCAGGTTGGCCTCTTCAGGCATCAGAACAATAATCCAGATTGGTGCAAACACAAACCCACCACTGTTGGGGGAGGAAGAGTTGGTGTGTGAACTGCTTCAGGAGTTTCACCCCACAGATCAATGGGCCTTGACAATACCTATTTGAGGGTGTTGAGAGAGCTGGATGGTTCCATTGTGAGCCTGCTCTTCATAATCTTTGAGAAGTCATGGAGATCAGGGGACATCAGCAAAGGCTACAAGAAGGCTAAAGTCACCCGCATCTACAAGAAGGGCTTAAAGGAGGATCCAGGAGATTACTGGCCTATCAGTAATACTTCAGCTCCTGGGAAAGTTACTGAAGGAATCCTCCTGGGAGCTGTCACAAGATAAATGAAACAAGGGATTCGGAAAAGCCAGGATGGCTTCACCACGGGCAAATTGTTCTTGACAGAGCTGATCACCTTCTATGGCAAAGGAACTGCTCGGTCCAAGTGGGATGGGTGGCAGCCACTGTTTACCTAGATTCTCCAGGGATTTCCATATGGTTTCCCACAAGCCTCCTCCTTGGGTATAGGACACACTATGGACTCGACACGTGGTCCATGCAGTGGGTGGGGAACTGGCTGGCAGGGGGTACCCAGAGGCTGCTGGTAAACAGCTCCTCCTCAGGCTGGTGACCTGTCACAAGTGGGGTCCAACAGGGATCGATGTTGGGCCCAACACTGTTTAATATCCTCACAAGTGATCTGGGTGATGGGACCGAGTGCACCCTGATGAAGTTTGTCAAGGATTCCAAACCGACTGGGGAAGGGGACACTTCAGAAGGGAGACCCACCCTGCAGGAAGACCTGGATAGGTGGGAAGAGTGAGCTACCTGGACCTTATGAAGTTCAACAAGTGTAAGGTCTTGCACCTTGGGAAAAACATAATCCAGGGGTGCAGCACAGGAGCTGCCTGGCTGGAAGCAGCTCTGGGGAAAGGGCCCTAGGTGTCCTGGTGGACAACAAGCTGAGTATAAGCAAACAGCGCTGCTGTGGCAGAGATCCAACAGGATGGTGGGATGCACCAACAAGGGCACCACTGGCAGAGATAAAGAATCATTGTCCTGTTCTACTCACTGCTTGTCCAGGCCATTGCTCATTCCAGGCCACACCTGGAATACTGTGTTCAGTTTTGGTCCCTGCTATACAAAAATATGTAGACAAGCTGGAGGGGGTCCAAAGAAGGGCCACAAAGATGATCACAGGACTGGGAAGGCTGCCATATGAATAAAGGCTGAGAGAGCTGGGTTTGTTCAGCACTGAGAAAAGGAGGCTTAGGGGAGGCCTTATATCACCATGTTCCAGCATTTAAAGGGTGGCTACAAAGATGGAGACTCCCTTTTTACAAGGAGTTGCATGGAAAAGGTGAGGGGTAATGGTCACAAGTTACTCCTGGGGAGATTCCAGCTTCTGTGATCATTCCATGAACTCACTGGAGGAGAAGCAGCTGCAGAAAGCAGGCTGCTCAGACCTGGGGGATGGATGGTGTCTGTAGCTCTCTCATTGCCCTTCTAACTGGGTAGAATTATGAATTATTCAGAAAAACAATATTGAGTGTGATACTTGCTCAACATGACTGCAAGAGGCTGTGGCCTAGGGCTGTGTTCATATTAACAGGAGTGTTCCCATGGATTTTGGTAGGAAAGGAACTGGTTTGTAGCATTGGAATATGATGTATTAGGAGGGGAATATTTCTCTCCTATGGTGACTTCATTGGGTGCAGCTCGTCCTCAAATGTGTTTTGAAGTAGTTTCTCATTAGGATCAACTCATGGGAAGTAACAGATGGTGAAGTGAGACTAAATTAGTGAGAACGTTGTGCTCCGTTAATGCTCTTTCTCTCTATGAATAATAGCTGGGGAGTGGAGCGGGAATGAAGACGCTGTTATGTTTGTGGCTACCTCTGCTGCTACGTAGATGTTATAAGATGCCTTTCAGCATGTTTGGTCAGCAATAGAAAGGAGTAGAAGGAATTGCCAGCCCTTTCACAAGGGCAAAAATATTGCAATTCTACTGCAGAACAAATAAAATTGAAGGAATGCTTGAAGACTTACAAGGGGAAACAAGTGTGGGAGACAATTTTACATTGACAGTCTTTTCAGCTTCGTCCTATGAAAGTGAGCGAAACAAAACCCAGCTTCTCTCCGCTGATATTCCCAGGAAGTCTCCAATTTTTTAGTGTTTACTTCTACCCTAAAATCTTCCTTTGAAATATATGTGTCTTAATGAGACTTAACTTGCTGTGGTTCAGACATCCTGGCTTGTTGTCACGCACACTTCACAGCTGGAGCAACCACCAGGAGAATTACTGTGGCTTTACCAGCCTTTTACAATGCCCCAAGTGGCTGCTGCCCACCTGCACCTTCCCATTTCTTTGTGTGCCACAGTGTGAAGAGTGTGAGTCTGGCATCCACTGACTGGAAGTTTTACATTCAAATCTGCATCTGGCATCCCAGCTTTGATACTGGCAGCAGCTTTGGCATCTTTGTCTTGAATGACATCTTCAGCAACTTTGGTCTTCAGTGATTTCAAGACACAGCAATGAAAAGCTTTGCAAAAAATAATTCAGCCTGAGATTGCTATTCTGGACTTGTCAGCCTGTGCCATAAATTAATGTAGTGGTTTAGTTCTGTCCATCAACTCAGTCTCCTCAAACCACCACAACTTCCCTTATGGACCATTTTGTAGACTTTTTTGCAGATCTTATTCACTGCCCTGTAGGACATATGCTTCTGTTAGCAATCCTCTTGAGGTGTTAGCCGGGATAAAACCCTGCTGTTTCCCATGCTCGTCCCAACTCCACAGTGGAAGCAGGTGCTCATACTATTACAAACAAACAACACAAAGCTGAAAACCCAACAGTGTGAGACTTTGATTTACAGGGGGACATATGGATCTCTGAACAGCTCAGAGACTAAGGAGATATACTTCCTCCAGGGATCTTTTATCATAAAAGCAGCTTAAGTGACTCACTCTTTCCCGAGGATATTCTTAACACAACCCCACTCAGTTCGTGTTTTAGTGGTCAGAAAGAAGATTTATTTTCAAAAAAAAAAAAAAAAAAAGAAAAAACATCTTTTGAAAAAAGTCAATGGCCGTATTTCTAGGAGGATCTGGGCTGTATGAAAGGTCTGTACGGCTCACTAATGCATGGGCTGACTGGCACTATCTTCACTCAAGCAAGTGCTCCAGTGAAAAATTCAGTGCTATTTTTAGTTCCCTTACAACAAACTGCTTGATTGTTAGGCCTGGGGAGCCGTGACACCGTGATCGCGAGGGGTCTGCTGGAAAAGGCAGAAGGACGAGGCACGGCAGCGTGCTGGCTACGCCGGGGACTCCGGCTGATGCACAGAGGGACACGCCAGGAGCAGGTATTTTAAATCATCTCCTAAGCCTTGGTCTGCCCACGAAACGAAGCTGCTGGCCAGAGTCAGGGCATGAAAGCGTTAGCTGGCTGGCTCTATCTGCTCCTGCCCTTAAAGATTTCATTCCATAAATTCCTGTCCTGACCGTCAGCTTTTAAGTCGTCTCCTCTCGTTTCCTAGCCTTTTCTGGGATTTTGCAGGATCTTTAGGCAAGTTAGCAAATGGCAGTAGCGGGAGAGAGGTAAGTTTCCCGAGCGGAAGGCGTCGTGCTCTGGTGGAAGCCCCGCTCTGGCAGTGCCTGGGTGAGTAGCCGGGAACAAGTTGGAGTTGCAGCAGGCAGAGGACGCGGCCGGCCGGNGCTGACCCCCGGCCGGCCGGACGCCGCCTCGGCCGCGGCGCTCCCCGCAGGTCGGTCCCGGGGGGTTCAGGGACCGCTCCTGGGCGCGGTGGTCGCCATTCCTGGGCGGTGGAGTCACGGGCGGGACGGGCGCCAGCGGGCGGGCAGGGCGCGCCTGGCCGCGGCTCCCGGGGTCCTCGGGCTCGGGCGCCGGCGCCAGGTGAGCGCGGGCAGGCTCCGCGGCGCCCCTGTCCCGGGGAGACGGCAGCCCTGCCGTGTCACCGCCGGATCCGGGCTGCATCCCGCCCGCTTCCAGGAGCTGGTGCTGTGTCACAGCCTGTGCCAGCGTGCCTTAAGAATGAGGATCCTGGCCTGGTGGGACGCGGGGGCGCCCCGCTTTCGCGCGGTGCTGGCGCGGCAGCTGGGCTCGGCAGGGAAAGTTGTGCGTGTGTAGAGTGCCGTGGGGAGCGGGGCAGTGCTCTGCTGCCTCGCATTTGCACTCTTTTGTTTCAACTCGGCTGTGCAGCGCTTGCGAATTTCTTGCTTCAGAGTCAGACCCAGGCTTCGGAATGAGCCTTGATGCAGTTTAGCTGCATTGCTGTGTTTTAAAATAACTACATGTGTTTCACCCTTAATGATACCATTATCTTAAAATAGCACGATGTGCTGCCTCCCCGGAGTTACTTGGTAGAAAAGACAAGGAAGGGGAACTGCTGAATCCCATGAACTCTGTGTTTAGAGATTCTGCTAGGCTTTCAGCATGCTGAGCTGCTGTAGCAGTCTTCTCTGTGTACTAGAAATGTGCATTACCGAAATGCTCTGTGCTGCTGTGGTCATGTTCTCTGCCCCAGCTGTGCTTAAGGTACATTTGAAAAGACAGGTGAAGTGGCACTTCCATAATGGGGTTTTCAGTGTACTCCTGTTAGATCTGTGCATTTGTACATGAACAGTGCAGATGGAGAAAGCAGAGCAGTTACAGCATGTGTTGGCTTATGTTTGCATGAACTGGGATCAGATAATAATCAACCATGCTCATGTGAGATGAAATAGTTAATGTTTTGGTGCTTGTCTAAAAAAAAAATAATGCCAAGATTAAAACTGAACCCTGCTTTGTTTTCATTGGTTCTGGCCAATCCAGATTTTTTTATTCTCCAGAAATAGTCATCATCACTAGTTGCCAGTTTCAGTGCTAGTTACTAAAACAAAGGCAAGTAGAATGAAAAGTCAGTTACTCTGTGGCCTGAATTCAGTAAACTGAGTCTGCATGGTCTAGAACTTGTTATACTTTCAGAGTAATTAAGATGAATTAGTTGGGTTTTCTTCTGGCAAAAAGTAGAGGTGGACGAGATTTTGTTAAAACTTCAGTGACAAATGTTTTAGTGTTAGGGCACTTTTCTGGGACATGCTGTACATGGCAGTGTAGGTGGAAGTTCCATGTTTGCTTATGGTGATCAAATGCACAAATTTTACCAAACTGCTGGAAAGACTGACTGGATATATCTTAATCAATGTTGTGTCTTCCCATCTACTCCTCCTGTTATCCTGAGTGTTCCAAGGGCAGGTACCACACAAACTACTTCTAGAAATACTCCCTGGCATGTTACAGTGTTTGTGTTTGTGCAGAGGATAATTGTGCACAGTACAGTCCTCACACCTTTTAGGTGAGCAGTACAGTTCATGTCTGACACATGCTGGAGTGAGCCTGGCACAGGGGACACTCTGTGTGACAACTGCATTGTCTAATTTTTATACTCTTGTACCTCTGCACTGAAAAGACACATGGCCCTCAAAGCAAAAGACAAACTCCATCACCTCAGAGGAGTTCTTCTCACCTACCTACAGATGCTGTCCACTACCCTGCTTGAGGACAGCTTAAAATAGCAGCAGAGTTGGTTTTTGGTAGTGCAAATGTGAGAGGTAAGGGGAAGGGAGCTGTAATGCTTCTGAGAACTGTTAAGAAGTGAGCATGTGTTTACACAGTATTTGGATATAAAACCCCTCTTTTCTCTTCCTCTACACCCTGAAGCCTTTTAATTAGGTCGGTGGGTGAGATGCTGTGCTGCTGGTCACGCATCATGCCCTGAGAGCAGGAGAAGGTGGCCCTGCAGGGTGTGTTGTAGCACCCTGATTCTGGAGCTGCTCATGGATATTGTAGAGCTCCCTTCCTCTGCTCTGCAGGATGGCCTGCTGCTGCCTCTGGCCTTCTCTTTCCTAAATAGGCTTACATTTGTACTCCACTGTCTGTGCAGCTTCTGAGACAGGGCAGAAATCTTATTTGAAGGAGGTGAAGTATCTTTCTGGCTTTATTGTCCCAGTTGGGAAGTGATGGATTGCGCATAAGGCTCTGCACCTGATATCTCTTGCAGGCCATAAATCCAAGCGATGCAGCTCAAAAGCAAACTGTAAAGTCCAGACTGACATTATCATTTAAATGTCCCTTCAGAGAAATACAGGTTTCTGAGCTATGGCTAAAGATGAACAGTTGTCAAATTCATTCTCATATCCTCTAAATGCAGAGCAGTAAGTCACAGTTATCTCATTTGTTTTAAAACAGCTTTCTGGGGCTTTTTGATGTTTTTTTTTCCCCCTGATCTTTGTTAGCTAATTCAAGTAGAAGTGGCTTATTAATTAAACATCATTTTCTAATGAATCCAGCTCATCCTTCTTATGCCAAGTCTGATACAAAACCAAACTCATTTTAATCATTAAATGAAGTTATTGACTTTTCTGTCTGTGAATATCAGATGGTAGCAGATTACTGAAGTGCTTAACCTGGACATTATCCATAGACTGCTGCTCCCTCTTCTTCCAAGCCATAGTTATGAAGTGTGCTAACACCATGCATGTAAAAAGTTGTAAGTTCTCAGCGTTCACTCCTGTTGGCAGAGGAGCAATTATAACCTTCTCTTGGCAACAGATTTTGTGAATAATGTTTTTTTTTAATTTAGTGATGAAAGTAAATGTCAGATTTTCAAAATGACCAGGAACATGTTGGGGTCATTCAGGTTGTCACAAGAGCTGCTCTGTCAATGATGCCTCTGAAACCTTCTCCTTATCCAGGTATGCAGATGGATCCTGGACCAGTGCACTTTTCAGCCCGTCTGGCAGCAGGGTAAAGAGGGAGCATTGTACGCAAAACTAAAGAAGCTCAGTTTCTGTGGATGGGAAAGGTATCAGAGAATGCCTGAACTGACATTTTACATTTAGCCGTAAATAAAAATGGGAGAGCAAAAAATGTTTGTGAAAAATAAGTGTCATATGTTTAGAAATGGTATGGGCTAGAATAGAATAGAAATAGAATAGAATTTTTCATTTGGAAGGGACCTACAAATGCTCATCCAGTCCAAGTGCCTGACCACTTCACTTGACCAAAAGTTAAAGCATGTTATTAAGGGAATTGTCCAAATGCATCAGCCGTGGGGCGTCAACCATGTGTCTGGGAAGCCTCTTCTAGTGTTTGACCACCTCTCAGTAAAGAAATACTTCCTAATGTCCACTCTAAATGTTCCCTAATGCAGCTTTGAACCATTCTCATGCAGGAAAATACAGGTAATACTCATTGTCTGTGTGCTAAGAGTGTTTCCTGAATATGTGTGGAAGAGCTAACAACATCCAGCAGTTGTTTCAGCTTCCTTGTTTGCAGTCTGCTTCAGGCTTCATTTGGTTTCCTTTATTCTCCCCCTGGGATATCTCCATTGCAAATGAGTTGGATTTGTAATGAGGAAGCACTAGGTTTCCAATATTAAGTGAACAAAGCCCCAAAATGTTTCCTCTAACAGTAAAAATTCACCATTCTTGTCTGTGGATTTTAAACTTCAGCCAGTTAGGGAGCCAATTGATGGTGTTGTGTTACCAGAGGAAAGAGAGAGTGTATTTTGGCACCATTTGTTCATGTCCTCCCGTGGCCTGCCATTGAGATCTTTGTTTCAATATAAAAGAAAAGGAGGCTTAGTGTCTTTGGACATCTCTGTTACTGTGTGCTAGTAGCATGAGAACTAATAAAATGGTATGTTGAAGGCGTAAAATATAGGCCCAGAGTGACTTAAAATATGGGCGAGATGGCTGTGCAATTGGAGCTTGCAATAAATGGTCACAGATAAAATGGAAAAATCTATCCTTATTAAAAGTGGTATGTGCAATATATTAGGCACTCAGAATCAGAAGAGCTGTGGCTGCTTCAAATGAGAAATGTCTTCTCAGGAAATATTTTTTTCATTTAAACTTAATTTGAGGAGGTTTGAAAGTAGAATTCATTCTTGTGGAATTAGATTATGCCCTGGTTGTTTTATTTCCCTCTTCTATATCATCTCAGTTCCACAAATAGCTTTTTCATCTTGGTTGCCACTGGCAAAAGCTTGTAAGTAGGATTTTTGGACACATACGAATGAATCAGAAATGCTGTGGTTGGAAGTCTTGCAGTCATTAGAAGGAGGCGCTGGAGTGATAGAAGGTCAATTGGCCAGATTTAAGCAAACTCAAAGTTGTTGGTTTTTTGTTTTTTTTTTTCAGAAACAGCATGGTAATGGTGAGGAGTTAGTGCCAGCAAGCTCAGTGCTGAATCACAGTATCATCTGCCCTTCTGCAGCCTATGGAAGCTGTACCTCACGTGCTCTTCCTTCAGAAATCAGGGTGCACACCTTACCCAGATCACGCTGTGATCACACAGTGACCATTACTGGCAGCAGTGAATCTTGAGCCGCAACCAGTGCATTTAAGTACTGACATCCTGAGGGGAGCAAATGAACATGGGCTTATCTTTGTCTTTTTTCTGCCTCCAAAAGATGGGAGGATAGACTGGGAAACGCAGATCTCGTTTTGCCGTTCCTCTGGGGTACCCTGATACATGGCAGAGCCTGTGTCTTTGTGGCTGGGAGAGGTGAGGAGTAGGACACTGCCTAAGAGCAGTGAAGAAGCTAGAAGAAGCTAATGGAAGCAGTGGAGCAATAGAAAGAAGACTCTGAGATCCTTCACCAAAGTTCTTACCTTAAGCAGTCCTTGTCTGGTCCTAAAAGGACGTGAGACAACTGGTGGGATCTATCTGCTTTATAAAGGGCTTTGAAAACCCTGAACAGTGTGATGTTCATCAGGCAAAACAGGAAGGGCAGCTGTGCAAGTGCATCAGTACTCCTGTACTCCTTCCCAGCCTTACAAAGCCTGACCTAACACCCTGAGGTTCACACGTGCTGTAGAGAGGACTCTTAGGGGAAAGAAAAAAGTGCTGTGGGGATTTGAGGCAGAGAAGATGACAAATTGCATAAACTTTTGGTAACCTTAAGGGCACCTAAGTGAACTGTCAGCAACATTCTCTGGGCCGGCTTTCCAGCCGGGATACAACTGCACAGTGCCCAGGCTCTCCTGGGAGGGTCATCCTCACCTGCCGGGCCTCCCTCTCTCAAGGTGCTCAAGTTGTGGTCCTGACTGCATTTGAATCCTTCTGCTTAGCAAAAGGATCCCAAGGCAGCAATGGGTACTTGTGAAATGGTGGAGTCACTGCTGTGTAATTATTACATCAAGGCCTCTCAAGTATTTGCCCTGATCTGTGACTTGACTTGTGATGCTGGCTGGTCCGGCTGGCAGCTGGTGAGTTGTTAAGTCGGGGCATGGGATCTTGCTTAAGTGTGAAATCCCCTGGGGGCAAAATCTGCAGTTAACTCAGCAGATTGCTGTGGCAGAAGCAGCAGCCTGTCCCCTGTCCTTGCACCCACCTCCTGCCCCTGTCTGCCTGTCGTTTGCTCCCCTGCAGCTCAGGAGATCCTGTCCTTCAGCCCTGTAAGAACCCAGGCACTGGCAGCTTTCAGCTTCTGTACTGAAAGGAGCTGATTTCTGCTTTTAACACCAAAACTGAAAGGAGGCTTTTACTTAAAGATAGCAGTAAGTAGTAGTGAGAGACATTTCTGCTTCTGCTTGTGTGGGCCCTCACTCTGTCTTTTTAAAGCAGATAATTCACCAACTTGCATAGTTCGTTTCTGACAGGTATCACTGATTGCAAATCACCTTATTTATCTATTTAGATTTCATCCAGTTCACTGAGTAGCATGTGAAATTACTGCCTTTCTGATGAGTGTCTTGTAAAATTTCAGTGAAGGTATGGTGGGAAACGGTGTTGTAGTTATTTAAATTACAACTTTTTTCCTTTGAACGGGATACTTATTTGACACACTTCACTTCAGATATGACCTTTGTGTCTCCGCTGGTACATTTTCTGAGTTTATGACACACTTCACATTCCTATGAAGCCTTTCACTGGGTGTTCTTAGACTCTTTACAGCCTTTAATTAACTGAGATACTGTGTCTCCCCTGTGAGGTCAGTCAATATTCTTAATTGCTTGCTGTAGAAAGAGGAAAATATGGTAGCGAAATTTTAAAGGAATTCACCAATGTTGGGTGAAAAGCTACTGAAGAGGCAGGAGCAGAGGCTGCGATTCCTGAACCCTCTTTGGTGTGCACCGTTTCTCTTTCTTACATAAGCATGCATAAGAACGATGTAACCCAGCAGAGCGAGGCAAGATGTAGGTCAGGTTTCTTTTGTCAGTACATCTTCTGCTTTTTGACCTGTAAGTTGCTGAAAGCAACAGAAGCCTATGGATGAGGGAGTCTTTTCAAAACTGGTTAAAAAAGCAACAAGCAACCCCTGAAAGCCTCAATCCCCTCTAAAGAGCTATTTTTAGGAAGCTAAATCAAAGAACAGTCCCCTGGGGGGCTCTGTACACAAAGTTTCTGTCTGGCTGCCTTTGGATAGCTTAAAGTTTTAATGCACTTGTCGGGCTGTTACCTTTTGTGCCTTGTGAAAGCACGGACCAGACTGAGCGGGCTGTCAGGGGGACAGACCCTGCTTCAAGGCTGCTGGTGCCAGGCCCAGTAACTGGGGGTCTTGGGAAGAGGCAATGTGCAGTGCTAAGATGACTTTCAGTCCCATTTTGATCAAAGGATGTTGTTCACTCTGTCCTGAGTTAGAGGGGAAACAGATTTCCACTGTGGTGTTGTTGGCTACTTTGTCAGAAAAATGGCAGCACATAGAACCGTGAGCAGAAATTACCATATGTACTGATAACAGTATAAATGTGATGACTAGATTTAAGGACCACCAAGGAAGGAAGCTTAAGAGGGCATTGATGTCCTTTCACAGCTGTGTGAAAAGGTTGTGTCTGTCTCTTCAACTGTGTTCCACACCATGTGGAAGTTCTTTTTTACCCTTGAGCATGCGGTGGTTTACTTTTCCTGAAAGTAGAATGGCTCGAATGACAGTGTTGGAAGGACTTTGAAGCTTTATTCTGCATTTGAACATTCTGAATGCAGGGGCAAGAGGGGACAGCACAAGCTGCTCTGTTGTTGAGAGAAAAGGGAGTAAGGTGCTGGAACCAGCGTCAGAGTCACAGTGCAGAAGTGCCATGGGAAGACAGTCCTTGCTGCTGGTGCTCTGAAACATTTCACTGGGAGCTGAAGCGCCACTGGCTTTGTACAAAACAGGCTCTTGACTGTGAAAGTTGCAAAGAAGCGAGGAGCACCTGGGACAAGGAAGGCAAAACCTTCATTTCCTGAAGCCCTTGGCAGTGGTTGTACCACTTTCTTTGACCCAGCACATGTTAAATAGATATAATAGTAACTGCAGTCGTGCATCAACACATTGGATGAGCTGATTTAGGTGAAAGGAGAATCGGTGTGGAGTTTACTCTAGGTTATTATTGCTTTGATGTTTGCGGCTCACATATTTTTTTCCTAGAAAATAAAGCACCTTTTTTTCTACAGGGACACCAGAAAGAAGGCTTAGACACAATTAGTTTTTATTTCAGCTCAACAGATCAGGAATAAAAGCATGTCCCTGTAATGAGCCCCCAAGAAAGCTTCCTTAAAGCGGGGAAGGCTGGAGACACTAGAGATTCCTGTAGCCTTGAACTGTGCTGGCACAGGATAGTTGTTGAGACAGCGGTTATCGTTTAAAATTGTTTGGAATTCTTGCCTAGACACTTTAATTGGGGGAGCTGATACAGAATTACCAGCTGATAATTCTGGCTGATAGCGAAGAACTGTGATAGGTCAGGGGGTGACTTCAAACAATATAAACTAAAACAAGAGCAGGTGCTGGTAACTCTCATATAAACCCAGGCAAAATTAGTGACAAAATGAAGAGGGTCAGGCCCTCTGTCGGTATGTAAATACTGGGAAGCACTTTATTAGCAAACAGATCATCCCAGTCAGCCAGCTGAACTGAAGGAGGCTGGAGTGCAGAGTGTATCACCTGTGGCATGGGAAGAGACTGCAAGGCTTTTAGCCTCTTGATTCACAGGACATAGGTTTGGTAGGTGTTGTTCTGTGTAAGAAATTGGTGTGGTGATTTTGCATTAAGGACACTCTGTCTTATCTCCTGTTGTTATTGCTGTTAGATTTGGAATGTGTGAGTGATTTAGTTGGTTAAAGGAAGCTTACACAGCTGAAGTGACTTGTTGCTTGCTGTGCATCCATAGTTATCTGATGATGCAGCACACCCAAAAGAGGCTCTTCTGCAACCAGGCATTGGGAGCTGGGGCCTCCCACCTGGCCATTGCTCCACTGGGTGTCAAGCCTACAGGAAATAATTCAGTGCTAGCAAGCTAAATGCCTGGGTGCTTGTCAGGTGGTTCCAGGTACTGAATACTTCATAAGTACCGGAAAGTTTGAAATTTCCTTAATTTTGACAGCAAGAAGTTGGTAATACAGGCAGGGGACCTCAGTTTGAGAACTCATCCAGCTTGGAAAAGCTTGCTTACTTTGGGGTGGGGAAAGCCCCACAAACCCTCTTGCTGCTTATCCCTTTCTCGTGTTGACTGCCTGTGTTGTGTCTGCGGTGTTGCAGATGGAACCCAGCATTTCTCTTGCATCTTGTTATGAACTAGTGAAAATGTGTTCTCTTAAACAGCCAGGAACCAGGGTCAGGGCAGAGTGGACCTGACCTTTATTTCTGATTGCCTGTCTTCAGAGTTCATGGTAGTATTCCCAGTGGTGGAGTACCTACATAAGGATAAGAATAATTCCTTTTTTCCTTTTTCTGTAACTAATGCGACTAAAACCATCATTTAACAGCCGAAGACAGTCTGGATCAGGAAGGGCTTCTTGGCCTTAAGTAGGCGAGACGTAGGACTGCATAACTGATTAATTAGTGGATCTGGAAGAGGAAATGCTGAGATGTCACTGTTTAAAATTTTCTTTGGTGCTTTGTTAGCTTCCAGTTCGGGGAGAACTGAAAGGCTTGAGGATAAAAATGTAGTTTTTGTCTAGAAAATGTAATTTACTGAGTAACACCCTGTTGGCGGTAGGTACCTGAGCATTTTCAGCACTGAGATCCAAGCATTGCAAAACCAGACGACAGGCATGTTCTTTTTCTGTAATCTGTAGGATCGACCTCAGTGTTAGGATAACAAAATCACTGCTGTGCTGTCCATCCCTTTTGTTCCATGCCCCTTTGGGTTTTCCAGCTATTTAATCTACTTCTGCACTTACCAGCTCATTGAAGTATTGGATCAGTATTTTGTCTAATTCTGAGTGCATTGTATACATTCAGAACACTCAAAGTAGTCTCCTAGTGCAGCTGAAACCACACTGTGATCTGAATTGCATGACTAAAGTGAAAGAATCCCCTTAGATTCATTGCTTGGCACTTAATATCCAGAGAAGATGGTGGTTGTGTACTCATATACCATAAAAGAAGTTAGTATATCTAAACCTGTATAACCCTGTGGGATTCAGTAGTCTGCCATCCCCTCTTGCAGGCGACTTTTATGTCTGACAAATCAAAGCTGCTTTTTCTAAAGTGGGATTTAGAAAAGCCTCGGACAGCAGCCCCAAAGGAAAGGCTGTTCTCCTGTGGCTGGCAGCCAGCTGCCTGGGAGGCAGCCCCATCCCGCTCCCCCTGCCCACTTCCAGGGCACGGGGCTGTGTGGAGCAGCTTCACGCTGCTGCAGACATGAGAGGCATTAACAAGAAATGGCTCTTCTGCGTAGAAACTGCTGTGGCAGCGTAATCTTTGTCCGGGGCTGTTTAGGCAGCAGTCTGAGCTGCTCTAATGGGAATAAAACATACATTGGACCAGTGCTGGAGAGCTGCACGGATATGGTCTGGTGGTAGCTGAAGGTGGGGCTGAGCCAGGCCAAACCAGCATATCCACGCTATCCTGGAAAACTGGAAAAGAGGTTGGGACTGGAAAGGAGCAGCAGCAGTAAGGAGAAGAGGTACTCCGTGTGCTCTTTGGTTTTGTACTAGGCAAGTAAAAGCAGCAGCAGTTAAAGGGACATTGTGTTCATGGTGAGGTGGAAAAGTCCCTTTTTCAAAAATTTATACTGGAAGTTACAAGTTCACCCAGCATAAATATCACCAGATGAAGTTTGTTGTATTTCTGGTTGAATGGGTTTGCCAGCACTGTGATCTGTAGTCTTACAAAGATGTTTACATCCCTGCAGCATATACTGGGATCTGCTTCCAAAAGCTTGGATCTGCTGAAACTTACCTGTAATGTGGAAATTTCAACTTTGGTCAGTTCCTCGGAATGAGCATGTGGAACGTGTGGCTATAATGCGCCTCCAGCTGAAGGGCAGAACAGTGCTTCCTGATGAGAAATTTCCACTGTGTCCATACTGGAAAAGCCTGTGTATGTGTCGTCATGTGCTGTGAATTAACTCCCAGTGCTCCTGACAGAAGAGAAGCCTTGTTTTGGAGTTTCAATTTTTTAGATAGCAGAAATAGAAATTATTTTTCTTTCTTGGAGAGAATTGTTTCAGTAAGTCCTACAGCAAGGCAGGGTTATCTATGGGTGTGTTTTGGAGTTTTTTTCCCATCAAAAATGAATCACAAGGTTAAGGAAAAAGCCTCTCGACTTCCCAAAATGAGATCAGAATTAGAACAAATCAAGAATGTGTTAAATTTGTTCTGTAGACATGCTCTAGCTGTTACAGATCACAGTGGCATAGAATTGTGGTAGTTTGGAAAGTTGTCAGCAAACAGGAAAATTAATGTAACTCTCATACTTCATACGAAATACCAGCTTCTTTTGTCAGAGACTTCACAAAAATCACTGCTTTTTTTAACATAAGCCTGCTGTGAGACAGATGTTAATGCAGCAGAAGTAGATATGCTCAGATTTAGAAATGGATGAAGTGAAAAAGAATTAGAGGGTAAACTGTTCTTCTTGTAAATAGACAGGAAATCACATACTGAAGTATGGTAGTGTTCCAGAGTATTCTGATACACAGCTCTGAGGAAAAAGCTGGTAATGTAACTCAAGAAAGAAATGGAGATTTATTATGATTGTCTCTAGAGATAATTTTCAGATGACCTGAAGGTTTATTTGTGGCACCTTTTCTTTCCCGTGCTACAGTTCAGCTGTCAACCTTTTTATCTGAATAGAGTGGTTGGTGAGATGGGAGCTCATGATGGGAGATGGGAGTTAGAGAGGAAGCATGGGAGAATAACCTGAAAGGAATGGCTGCCTCAGTATCAGCTCTGTACCTGGCTATAGCAAAGGTCAGGACAGCTGCCCAAAAGCAGAGCTCCAGAGGCTTGGGAAGAGGTGAAAGTGGCAGGCTTATTTGCAGGAATGGTATTTTGTATCATTTCAGCAAAATCTACAAGTCTCTCACCGAATGGAATTAAGAGCTGTAGTACTCATTCAGTGTTTGGTGGTAACTTGTTAGATCTGGATGGAAAATACTCCTTGCTCTGATCTTTATATTCTCTGTTTTTCCATCCTACTTTTCAGTCTTCCTTCTGCTGGCTTTGGTATTACACTGCATATAAGCTTTTTTCCATCCTCTTTGCTACCGTCGAGTTGGAAGGAACCGACTCCTCCAGTTTGTTCAGCCAACTGTGCTCATAAAGGACTTTGCTTCTAGCCCAGATGCTGAGGAAGGCAGTTCTGTTCATGGGTCAGCTCCCTCAGCACAGCAGTCTGCGGGGGGACTTGTCCTTGGTAACTCCTTTGGCATCTCATGCTTGAGTGGTCTCATTTTCAGGGGCTTGGCTGTGCAGTGTGTGCAGAGAGAGGGCAGTGGCATCTCACACCTGCCCTGTCCTCAGCACTCCTGCTGCATCTGCATTGAGGTTACCCAGTGGGAACTCTAAAATGGGATTTGGATCAGCTGAGGCCAGTCCCTCTGGAGAAAGCAGGATCCCAAGGTGTGTAAAAGTCATACATGCACCAATAACCTGAATGCCTGTCTTGCTGTTGTTCTGCTCTTTGTTGTATAGTGTGGTGTAGCTCGGTTGCAAGAATTAGCTCACCGGTTCTACTGGGAGCTAGAGGAATTTCCCTAGGATAATCATGCCTTAGGCTATTTAAAGGATGGGATCTAAAAAATGTCCTGTTTTGAGTCTCGGCTTCAGTGCTTGTGGTATTGGAGGCAACAAATGTCCTGCTTCGCTCTGGTGTTCACAAAAATGCATTTCTCTTTCTATTTATCAGGCCTTTCAAGCCTTAGTGTTCTATAAGCCACATGTCTACCAGATCCAATTGTTAATGGCTCATTTTTTTCATAGCTTGATAGCACAATACAGGGAACATATGGGATGCCTGGGACAAACGAGGTTCCCTCACAGCACCTGCACATTGTACTTCCCTGCTCCTTTCCTAGCACCTGCAGCTTTATATTCCTTAGTTTGTGCTTGTTTCGCTGTGAATAGAGGCTCATATTCAGGAGCTTGCTGTTCAGCATGGCTTTCCAGGAGAAATGTGAATGTGATGAGCGTCCCTGACCTTTTTGTCCTTGGCCATAAAAACCTTTTCATTGTATGCAGCCGCATGTACAGCAGGTTGGTGTTTGCCTTCTTGAAACACATTAGGGATTAACCTTTTGCAAAAGCGAATTGCAGACAGCGAAATCTGCTGGCCAGTACAGGCTCTCAGCTCTCTCCTTCCTGGGGCAGACATTTGCCCCTGGCTTGGGACTCCATTTGTTTTTTGGCAAATTAAAACATCTGTCTTGCCCCAGTGAAAGGAGAACTTTAATGAGGTTCTTGGAGACCTTCTGCACTCTCCCTCGAAATGTAAATTTACCCAGGGATGGAGATTATTTTGGAAGAGTAGGAGCAAGAAAGTGATGCCTTTGTCACGAAGATGGAGAAAGCAGCCTGTTGGGTATGCTAAAATGCCTGTGCTTTTAATTAATACTGACTGAGTCTGCTCAGAAGAGAATGCTTATATTATGTGCTGTGGCTCAGGGGATGTTGAAATACAGGCAGGAATTATCAGGCAGGTTTCTGTCAGGGCTGTCATCACTGTTGTGTTTCTCGTTGCTTTTAAATTCTTTCCCTGTTTGTTAAAAGAGCAATTCGCAGAACGCCTTTCCTGGTGGAAGCTTGTTTTACAGTCTTGGGATCTAGCTTTGCATTCCCAGCTGAAGAACTTCGGAAAAATGCAAGATGACTGCAAGAATAACAAAGTGTAAATGAGTTGAAAATAAACATTTTGCAGTATGTTAAATACCGTCTGTGGGCCACGACACAGTCTCCCTGTAGTGGAGCGTGATGGAAGCATTCCTGAGAAAAACAGAACTGGGTTTCCTATGGGGGAATGGGTGGGAGAGAGGGAGAGGAGAAATGAGACCAGTAGAAGCTATTAAATGCCCAAAGGTGCCTTGGGCAGGCAAGTGCAGATAGTGGGGCAGAGCAGAGGGTAAGGGGCCATGCTGCAGATCGCCTGCATTAGCTCTGGGGGTCAGATCTGAATGCCATAATTGAGGGCCCAGCTGCTGCAGTTTTGGCTCCTGTGGCTGCAGGTGACCTCCAAAGAAATGCCCCCCAAACAAACATCATGGTAGTGCTGTCTCCTGGAGCTCAGCTAGCAAAAGGCACCAGTTTGGGATATTAAACAGCATTTGGGATAATTTCTACCTCAGTGATTATGGCTTTGTTTTTAGCTTGGCTATTGAGTATACATTGAGTTCAAAGCTGGGACAGCAGAAACATTTGTTTGCATTATGAACAGAAAGATCATTTGCAAACATTGGGGATTCAGATCAGCTTTCATGCTGGCAAGGTAGTTGCTTGACCCAGGTCAAGAAACTGGGCAGCGTTTCATGGGCTTCAGCCCAGACTGGCCCAGCTGGCCCGGGGAGTCAGGTTCCATTCCCTTTCCTGCTGCTGGGATCCTTCTGCTAAACCAAACAACACAAACACATCTGTCTGGTTCTGTACAGCGACAGACCAAAGAAATTGCTGCTGCTCTTGGTGCCTTACATCTAATTCCCCATATCATGTATTTAATTGCCCATCTTAATGGTTTGCTACTAGAATTACAAAATGTCATCTTGCTTGTAAAATAAGGGAAATTAGCCACAGTTGGTAGCTAGGTCCCAGGTACTGTGTTGGCATGGTATCAAAACAACTTGGTATCGATCAGTGTGCCCGTGGACAAGGTATCAGTGTGATAATAAATGTTTAAGTGTTTACACTCGTTTTAATCTAGTCAGTATAACAGGTGAAGGTGGAGGAGAGCGGAGAGGAAGTGGGGAATGGAAGAGGTGGTGGCTGGAGTGGTTGGGGAGCTGCACTCAGGCTCATGGAGAGGTTTGGGCATTGCCCTGACCACACAAGGCCAGATAAAGTATTTTGTGTTACCCACCACTTGGGTGCTCTAGTAAAAGAGAGCTGGAAGACTTGCCTGATACTCTTGGTTAACTAAAGCCATACGTGAAGTGCATTTAATTCACCAAATAGGTCAGGTAAAAAAATATGAGTAGATTTTGTGTGTTGTTTTCAACAAATAACGGGTTCCTTTTGAAAGAACCTCATACTGCTTCTAACATTATCAAGATTGCTATTAAAATATGGCATTAACTGAACAAAATACTTTAAATATTGCATTACGGTATATTTTTACTGCTCTGAAATGGGCATTTGCAGTTTTGTTTTACCAAGGAAGCCAAAAAGCTTGTCATTTTCAGTCAGTGAAAGGACTGTTTGGCTTTCTTTGGCCAGCACTCCACAAACTCACTTATTCACATAGCTATAAATACCTTAATATTTTCCTATCTACACATTTTGATTTATAACAGCAGCAGCTAAAGAAAATAACTGCTTTCCCAGTCTACAGTAAACTGCTGAAAAAATACTCTCACATATGTATCTTTTCATTTCTTAACTGAGTTACACACATGACAGAAAAAAACTGATGATATGAAAATGTGTGTTGTCTTTGGGTCACAGCCTGTGATGGATATAAAAAAAAAAAAAGATGTATGTGGGGATCAAAAGTATTTGTTGAGAGAGATTTTCATAAACAACAGCAACAAAGGCCGATGTCCCTCAGAGTGCCCAGTGACACAGAGCAGACTGAATCCCCTCCCTAGGTGTGGGGTGAGTTAGGGAAATACTGACTTTGCATTCTCAACCTCTTCCCCAATCAAGAGCAGGTTCAGTTAGAAGCAGATCTGATTTCTGTAGCTGCGTGAACCATGTTTTCCTTCTCCCTTCGTCTCCTTGCCATGCAAATGTGGATGTGTGAGGGACATAGAGCCTGAGGGCCTCTCCTCAAGTCTCCCTTTATATTGCTTTTCTAGGCAGGGTGTTGCAGGGTCTCAATGACTGTCTTACCTTCTACCTCACAGCCTCATTCAGGGAACCTGGTGGCTTTTTGTTGGCTGGACTGCCAATGCATTTCAAAAAATCAAAACATAATACTCTCGTGCGTCACAGGTCGCATCTTCCTGTGGAGGGTTAATTCACAGATCCTCGGGCTGGCTGTCGATACCAGGCTGGAGAGAGGATGAGGGAAAAGGCATGTTTGTGCTGCTAAATGTAATCAATAGAGCAGAGGGCTTTGCTTGGGATGGAGCCATTTCTTTTCTTTCATATTTTTCTTAGGTAAGCAGAGGTTTGTTTCCTGACTCTTCTTCTGAAATAGCAGTCGATAGTTTAATGAAAATGAAACAGCAGTGTTTCAAGGACAACAGAGAATCTGATGTGTTCTTTTAATCTTTGCAGCCCCAGAAGGGATGAACAGCTATTTGGGTGTAAGGCTGGCTGGACAGTGTTGCTGCCATGCAAAGGCATCTGCAATTCAGGCAGAGCTGTGGCTGCTTCTGGTTCATCCCCTCCTGTTGCTCCAAGAGAGCCAGGCCCAATGGCATCTGCTGAGGCTATTAGCTGGTTAAGCCCTGGCTCTGATTTCATCTTTGTGGGGTCATTAGCAACTTGGCATCTGCTGGCAGCTAGAGTCTTCACCTTCTCATAATGGGCTTTTGTTGTTATTCCAGTTACAAAGGCCTCTGGTAAAGGGGAGCTCCACGTGTGCATTACAAAATATAGCTGTGTGCCAGAGCTATGAAGAGTTAGTTGCTGTCACCCTGAGAGCCGAGAGTTAAGTCTCATATTCTTTTCCCCGTGTGATCACAACACTTGGATTACATCGGATGTTACATGAAAAGTAGCACGGACTCAAGGCGCAAAGTCCTGATTCATATCTCAGCTCTACCAAAGTGTTTCTAGGGGAAGGGGCTCAGGTGCTGCCTTCTGGTGCAGGGCAGTCACTAATGACAACGTTTCACGGGTAGTTTCTGCTTTTCTGTCTCTGTGATTTCATCTGCCTCCATGCTCTGTTGTTGTCTGGGTTGCTATGGCTGTGCCAGCGTGAGGCTGACTCCCCTGCAAGGAATCATGAAAAGAAGTAGCTGCCTTTCTGCTCTCTTATCAAAATATGCCAGGGGTGCTCAGCAACCTGGAAGGCCTGTGTTTGTTAATAATCCATGTCTGCAGCAGCCAGTTGTTCAGCACCTCTCCGTGCCTTTTCACTGTGCTAGTTGTGATGGTTGCTAATGCCTTTTGCAGGTGCTGAGAATAGAGTAGAGCTACTGTTGTTCAGCAGCTCTTTAGAAGTAATCCCTGTGTGAGGCAGCCTTGGCTATTTGACTTGTTCTAGAGGTCTCTATTTAGGAATGATGTCTCCAGTGAAAAGCCGTGCTGATGGCAGGCAGCAGGCTGCCTGGTTCACTTGTGACTGCAGTATTTCCTTGGGGTATCACCAAGAACACAAGGTGCCATTAGAGCTGCTGGGTTTATGGAGAGAGTGGAACATCTGCTTCCTACAAAAGCTGTTGCCATAGCAGCTATGTGCCTTAAGAATGGCTTCCTAATGCAATCTAGGTGTTTATTGTACACCATAAGCATTAAATGCAGGGCAGAACAATCAGTTCAAGAGCCAACAACCTTGTGCTAAACTATGAGAATAACTGGAATCAAACCTTTAGGGCCAGTTGTCCTTAGGCCAGGCATCTCCACACCCATCACATCAGCAGTACATAGGCACGCCATGTTCAGAATTGCCTTCTGTAAGCTCAGCTTAGATGGGAGCAGAAACGGGGATGAGGAAGCCAAGACAGAGACTGGTTTGCATGTTTTTCTGCTGCACATATAGGAGAAGACGTACTCAAAGAAATGAGGCTGGAGCTGCAAATGCAAGCTACAGCATGGTTAAACTCCTGACTGGCTTTTTTTGGTTTTTAACTCCATGTCATGTATGATTGATCTCTAATTTCTGCCTACTGGGAGAAGGAATTTCAGTGTCAACCGTGTTTTCATTCTCCTCTTGCCACTTCTTCAGCATGGAAAATGGTAATTTGTCATTTGTTTGTATAAATATTTTACATTCTCATTTTTCGTTCGTGTTGTCTTAAATCAAGATTGCTTGGGACTGTAATAGCCTCATTTTACTGAGGCACATTTATGAATCTCTAATGAGAGGTTAAATGAAAAGAGAAGAGGGGAAGTAAGAGTTTTTTCAGAGTTTTGCACATAATACAAGTTCAGGACCATAAATCCCAGTGGTGCTTCATTGCATTTGGAGTCCATGGGCTGGGTGTAGTGAAGGGTTACATTCTGACTAAAACCCTCGTCAAATCGGAAATGTCATCTGTTGCTGACTAATGGGATGGAGTGCTCCTTGCTTTGTGTCTTTATGTGCCAGCTTTGGGCTGAGCACCACGAGCGCTGTCTCCTGTTAGCCTTCGTTGTCATGAACGAGACCAAACGTCACCCTGCACATGGACATATTTCTAGGCCAGTTGTTTTCTTCCCCTGGTTTCTGTGCTGTAGTCAGTAGGTTTTGGAGACCCATCTGCAATCTTTATGGCTGCATGTATTTATCCAAATGCTTTAAAGCACCTGGCAGAAATTGCAGCTGCCAGTTAATGTTTGTCTTCAGTACCTTGAACATAGAAACACTCTTCTTCTTCCTCCCTCTGCCATTAATTTTAGCTTTGCAGGTAAAATCCATGGCATACAGCTCCAGTGAATAGTGCCAGAAGAGGAGTTGGTGCACATGGCCTGTGCGCTGTCCTGCACTGGTCAACAGCAGAAAAATTGCTTTGCCACTGTGACCATTGGGTGACCTGGAGCCAGAGGAGTCACCTCGTGCCTCTGTAGCCTGTCCACTCCAGCTTAGTTTGCACAGACCACTTGCAAGTTTGGACTGGGAGCTGTGAGATGAGGTACATTATTACATTTCCAGCCCCAGGCTCTCGATCTCCATTCTCTTGATCTCACAATTTACCAACTGTGTGTTTTTTTTCAAATATGTCAGAGTAAAGAAAATTTGTAATTCCATCTAATTTTTCTTCAGCAATTACACCACTGTATGCTCAAGTTTATGTGTTACCAAGTTGAATTACAGACACTGTGTTGAGTTGGAAGTATCATTCTCAATAGATACTGCAGTTACTGTGCAGTAATAACATACCTGTCACATCAATATGTAGGGAACCATAACAGCATGGTTTAAAGCCTTTTTCATTCTGCTCTTTCTACCAGAATTTAGTGTGACAATTACATGAATCGAAACTGAGGCAAAGTGTCTAATAATGTAAAGCCTGGCAGACAACTATACTCCAGCTTGAAATGCCATCTTGGTGTGTTTTAACATGTGCTTTACATGAACTGAAGGACTGGAACTATATCTGAAAGAATGAGTTCTGAATGAGCAGAAGAGGCAAGCTCCTTTTCAATAAATGATAGCCGAAAATCTGCTTTCTTCCCTTCAGAGCTTTGGATGTTAGTGCTGTCTTCTTCATAGCTGGATCCCTGCTGCCCTCTAGGAATTTTTAATGAAATACTGTCAGCAGTAACACCATACCTGTACTGCAAGCTAGGAATTCCTTTATTAGTGTTCGGTAATAATGATATTGAAAATACTTCAGATTTCTACAGGGACTGCTGAATTATCATATCTTATTTTTGTAAGACCTTCAGGAGTTCTGCAGAGCCTCTCCGTTACTGCACTGTTCCTTAAGGCACTGGCAAAGTGAGCAGAAAGTGACTTTTAAATAAATTAATAGTTAAATCAGATTTTTCATTCAGAATAGAGGTTATAGCATTGAGCAACTCTCAGTTTCAGATTTCCAGCAGAGAGATGGTGTGCAGGAAATCTAACAGAAGTGTAATTTCTATCATTAGAAAGGTGCTCTGCCCTAAGTACCCCATAGCAGGATATTTAGCATGGCATAATTGGACATAATGGCTCCATATGTTATAATGAGATTTAGATTCAAAGCAAAACCCAAACTGGGAAGGAAGTTTTATTGCAAACTGGCATTTTGTAGCTCTGACAATTAGGGCCAGTATTGATGCCTCATCATCCTTCTTCCTCTCATAGGAGAGAATAAGTGGTATGACAACATTGTGTGGGATCTGGCCCCTGTTATGAAAATAGTGGATTAAGTAATTGTCTGTGGTTAATGAATGTAGCTTGGTTAGCTGGGATTAGTCCAGAGAGAAGTGCAATGAAAATGCCTAACCCTGGGCAACTGAGTATCCTGGAATGTCCTTTTTAAAGGATTTCAAATTTCGGTTTAAATTAAGAAATGTCAGAATATGTTTCAGAGATGGATATTCAACTGGTTATTTAAGAAAATACTGTAATTAATATTTAAGAAGTGGAAGAAACCCCACCATGGTTGATGCGAGTTTTAGAGGCACAGAGCATCAAATGTAAGGCTGAGTGTCCTGAATTCCCTGCACAGAAATGGCACATGGACAGCAGAGCACAGCCTGGCTGTTGGCAAGGCCCATCCTGCCCATATAACCAGGCTTGTCAGGGCAGCAGGAGACAGTGGGGGGATCACAAGGTAGAGTTTATGTGCTGCAAAGCTGAGGGATGGATCAGTTGCCTGGTTTCCAGCCCTGGTTTTCCAAGATCCATGCACTGAAATAAGCTTGATGGTACACAGGTGCTTCTGAGCAGGAGGGTTTTCTGGAGCAGGTCCTGACATGGTGTGCACATGGAGTGGAACTGCAGGAGCTGGCTGCAGTCTTGCCTCTGACTGCTGGATTCATTCTCGTAGTTAAATTCATTTTTACAGGTGATTAAAAACCAAAAATCTGTTCATCTTTTGTGAAGACCAAAGGAGGACAACTGCAGTGTTTTCCATAAAATTTAAAATGAAAAATTGTTCGAGTAATGTTTTTTGTTCTAGTATATTCAGTTGTGCATTCTTCCATTACATGATTACCATTGATATCAGTAGCTGTTCGAGAAATAAACAGGAGTGAGATTTACATTTTTGTCATAAGTTAAAAATCAGCTTGCAAAAGCCTGCTGCGAATGAGTTTGGACGAGTTTAACCCTACTGTTCTCAGTGGAAATACTCCAAACTTGCACGTCATGTTGGGGTTAGAATTGGCTGGTTACTTCTTGTGTAGTACCATAATATATCTGTCATCCTATGCAATGCAGAAAAAGTATTGATGCAGAAACACATGTTTCTATTTATATGTTCTAATCAATGAAACAGTGATGTCTGAGGTGAAATAAGCAGCTTAAAGTCAAGACTGCTGGAAGCTAATACAAATCCCTGTAGTGAAATTAGGGATTTAATTTGCTATAGACTGATTTACAGGAGGGAAAATACTGTCACCTACCCAGAGTTGGTAAAACATGTAATGAATTTATGCCTGTTGCTGTTAATGGATGTCCTGAAAACTGTGCTTTGCATCTAACTCCTGCAGTCTAGCATATGAGGTTGTTAGAGGGGGAATTTATTTATTCAGGAGCAGATTAATCTCCAGCACCTCTTTAAGCAGCTGGGACAAATTCTTGGCAAGTCTCAAATCAAAGAGGAGCACCCTGGGCAGCCTCTGTAAGCAGAGCATGGTGTGGGGACTGAGTCACAGGGTCACTGCAGCCACTGACCCTCTGGCCATGGTGAGGTCTGTGCCCCACTGGTTCTCTCTGTTGTTCTTGTGTAATACTTTGGGATTTCTGTCCCCGATTCCCCACATTGCAGTGTAGCATCACTGCAGTCTCTGGTTCCTGCGGGTTTGGATAGATTTGGGTGTATGTTTGTCTCTCTGTTTTTTTAAACTTGAAATATCCCCAGCACATGTTACTTCACACAGCTCAGTGGTTGTCAACCCAGACAGGTTCTCTGTGCCCAGTTTTCTGTTCACAGGCTTTATAAGGTTCACTTGGGACCTGCCCTTCCCCTGCCTTTGAGGCTGTGGATGATGCTACCAGGTCTCACGCGCCAAAATCACTGGTTGGTGATTTTGGAAACCTCAGGTGCCTCCTGTGCTCTCCCAGTGCTGTGTTTCAGTCCTGGCTGTGCTTTCAAAGGGAGTGCAAGCACCTAGGTCTGGTTAAGGACACAGAAGCAAGTCTCAGCCCACTGCTGCTGGGCAGGTACAGCCTGCTGGAGTCCTCAAGTCTGTCCTTCAGGAAGCACTGGGGTCTAAATGCCATTTATTCCCGATGCCTAAGGAGCCAGATGCTTATCTTCCCGTGGCATACTACCTGAGCCTTTTGTTCTCACGGAAGAAGTTAATGCTGCTCCTGATAAGTGTATCTCCCTCCTGTTGTGTGGCTGGTGCACCCCAGCAGCCAGGGGGGAGTCAGGAGGCCTGTTGATTCCGTAGCTCAACTTTCCTGCTGAAACTGGATCCTGAAGTTAGGAATGCAGTGGAGGTTCCCACTAGGCAACTGAGCTTGAAATGCCTCCACTGCTGCCCACTCAGGGAGACATGGCGAACTGCTGAGTCAGTTCTTTGCACGATTTGTCATTATTTTTATGAGTCTGTAAGTGCATTAGTTTCTCTCATGGGGGAGTTATGTTTTGGGTTTACTTGGGATTTCTGTTGTTGTTTGAGACTTTTTGTTTCTATTTTTGTGAATCAAAAAGTTGTTGACTTTAAATTTCAAGTGCAGACTGCTTGTGTATGGTGTGTTTACAGTATTTTCAGCAGAGGATTTAGGCTGAGAATAGCTCCATGACCACATACAATATGCAGTTCATTCAGGAGGCAGCTTTTTTATATCAATAACCATCATATGTGCCTTGAAAACTGGTGTGTCAGTAAATTTCTGTTCTTGTGGTAGGCCAGTGAAAAGTCTGTGCTTACTTGATAGTAAATTGTGCTTGTCTTGCTCTCTGTAACCTCACAGACCACTCATGGAGTTTACTTTGATCAGCAGTTGAAGTAGCTCCTTACTTTCTAAGTCGTCATGAACAACTAAATATTCACAGACCTTTTCATTAAATATCTTTGATTACCTTTGGCTGTTTGCAGATCATGTGATAGGAAAAGTATTGAAATTGTATGCAATGAAGATTGTATTGCACATCTGTATAGCAGCCTTTTTTTTCCAGTGCATTAAACTTCTGGTAGTGCAATGGAGAAAACTGTACTGCCTACAGCAGTGTGTTACATGCAGGGTATGGAAAGGATAATGTATGTCTTGGGTAAATGTACCCAAATGTCATCACCAGGTGGACAGGATGGCAATATGCTTATTCATCACATTGTCATCTGAAGTTTTATTAAGCTAATTTTCTGTGTTTTGATGAGTCTTTCATAAATTTCTAATGCAATGAAGCTTACAGGTCCTGGCCTCCACAAATAAACAAGTAAATTACTGGTTCCCAAAACCTGGCTGTGACACCTGTTTATTTCTCCAGTACCTCTTCCAAAAACAGCTTTCTGAACATTTTTTGCTTTATGGAGTCTGTGGTCAGGATCAGGAACTCCTTCATGTTTAAATTAACATTTCAGGGACTAAAGACAGAGGAAGTGGGCTTGGGTATAGAAAACACGTTTGCATGTTTTTTAAATAAAGTCTCTCTACCCTTGCCCAGGTGAGAAAATGCGAGGTTTTCTTTCAGAACTTGAGCATTCTTCTTCCCTTCTCTGCATGCAGCCTGGGAACAATTTCAGTGTGGTTTGTCCTCAGAGAGGATTTGTTTTTAAGTGGTTAGCTCCTGCAAATCCCACGGTCTCCCTCAACTTGCTACTTTTTTCCATAAGGGTTTTGGCTTATACCGGATACTACATGCACTGGGATAAATTCTATGGATAGCATTTAATTCCTTCAAAAAACCCCAAATGCACACACACCAACAAAATACCCAGCAAAAATGTTTTTAGATGACAGTTACATTTCAATTCCGAGGTGTACACCTTAACCCCAAAATGAAGTTCCTCGTTTCACTCAGCTGAACTGCTTCACCCCACCCTCTTACTGCGGAGAATGTTTGACCACTGTAGTTTGTGATGCAAATGACACCAACCTGCCAGTGTCTTTCTAGCCCTGTGTATTGGGGTAGGATTAGCAGTTTATCCCAAGTGTAGTCTGCAAGCATAACTCTTCTCTAATGGAATTGCATATTGCTAGCCCAGCGCTGGAATCAGTGTCCACCCTGATCTTCACTTTTCCTTGCACCATGATTCCTGCACCTCCATGCACTCACCAGAAACCTCTTTTCACCCTTGGGAAATAGCTTCAGCCATTCCATCCTTCCTTGTAATTGTCCAAAGAATAGCTATGTTTTCAGGGCTAACAGTACCTGTAAAAATAATAATGACACTGAATTCTAAGGCTGATGTGACAAGTGACCCTAGCTGATAGGATCGCAAGCAGGCAGCTGATTTGAGGATGCAGCCACCACCTTTCATTAATTAACTCTTGCAAATTTACTCTTGTGAATTTACTATTGGATTGTTTTTCTGTGTGGAGGCAAGATTTTCCTGTGTGCAGTGAAGGTACTTCTGTCTGGCCATGTTAAGTGTCCTTCCGACTAATCAGATGCCCATGCTGGGAGTGAGATAAGATGTGATTTTGTTTTGACTGCCTCCAAGGTCAGAGCTATTGTTTGCATGGCTTCAAGCAGATTTGGTAGGCTGCTGATAACTGTGTCTATCTTCTTTTGATGATAAGCCTCCTTTGTCCCTTGGAGGGAGGGGAGAAATGGAGGCCAACTGCAAAGAAGCATGTGTTTTGCAAGGCACTACAGGTGGAGTCTATGGATATCAGAGCAAAAAGCTGTGGAGCTGCCTGGAAGATTGCCTATGACCTAAACAGTGCGTTTTGAGCAGTGTTTCCCTGTACACACGTGTAAAACAGCCAGGGTCTCTGTGAGAACTACGCAGGTGGACTGGACAAGAGCAAGGGCCAAGGTGAGCTGTTTGCAAGGTTTGCAGAGCTTCCTGTGGTGTTCTGGGGTTGTGGTAAGCTGTGCTGTGATGGTGATGGGAAGTGGTGGGAGCAGTCCATCTTCTGGACAGAGGCAAATTCAGCTGGGGACCCTGGCAAGTGACCAGAGAATCTGTTCCATGGCTGAGCTAGCACAGGTGACATGTGTCTGTGGCCTCTGCAGTATTGTGGGTAGCAGTAAAAGGGCTCTCCTGGCACGTACCAGTACACATTAACTGAGCTGCACAGCCTGCTCTAGGATGGTTCTGAAATGCTGTACAGAAATGTCATGCCGTGACTTCTTTTTCAGTGCCTTTAGTGAGGCCACATGCATGAAAGTCAGCTGAGAATTACCATTTCCTGAAGGTGCGAGGCTGGCTCTTTCTGCAGCAGTCTCTGAGGGAAAGCTAACAGCCTCCAATACAGCAGGTTTGGTGCCCGGCTGTGGGTTTTTCCCAGCTGTATGCTTAAATACTAATGGGAACTCAAGTGGTTCTTTTGCCATCTCTTGAGAACAGACATGCTGCCTGGGAGGTTCAGTTTCATTTGGTAGTGTCCCAGAGAAATTCAGTTTGCTTTGTAAACAAACTCTTGTTCAGAGGTTTTACTGAGGCAGCGTGCAGCTGCTCCCTCCCATAGGCTTGAAGCCTTATTTTAAAGCTTAGTAAAAGCAAATAAATGGACGTATTGGTCAGATGTGCCAGTGTTGCAGCTGTCCCACACCAGCAGACAGCGAGGTGGACTATTTCATGTAGGCTTGTATGTACACTGAATTTGCTGATGAAGTGGCGCTTCATGAGGCTAATGTGACCATAGCACACTGGGATGTGCAGTGGCAGCGTGCTGGTGTGTAGGTGATAGCATTGTATCTCCTTCTACAGTGAGGGTGGCATAGCTACCTGATGAGCAGATCTCGTCCTGAGCTGGTGTGTTTTATGGAGCTGTAAGGGAGGTTTTCTGTGCTGCTGTTGGGAGGGGATTGCTGGAAGGAGATACTCCTCTCCAGTGTCAGTGTGGCACCTCTCTCTCCTGATGCAGCATGAATGGGCTGTGTGGATCTCTTGGTCCTTCTGTGAGATGCGGGTTTTTGTCATGTCGTGGGAGGATGAGTGAATGAAGCTATTCCGCATGTGCTGCAGGTGGTTGTTAGATTTCAGCATGCTTCTTTCAGCCTGTGAAAGTTGCAAAGTTAACGGAAGGGAATATTGCAAATGGTTGGATTTATAGGGTACTTGAGGTAAATGGAACAACGCCAGTTCATTGTTGGTTGGCTGTTCACATATGTGTACCTGGAGGGTTGATCCAGAGTCATCCTGGAGGGGTTGGAGAATCCCAGGTGCTTTAGATATCTGGAGCCTAAATAGAAAGTGTCTGAGTCCTGCTGTCACCCAGACCTCCCTTGGCTTTTCCAGATGTGTGTCCTTGTCCAATAAAGTCTCCTTGGAGCTGAAACTTGCATCCCCATTATCCCATTCCCAGAGGTCACTCCTGAGATCCTATCTTAGCACAAACACAGTATTTTGTGGCCTCTCTCCACAGGTAATAATAGCCTTGCATTTTATGAGTTACTTCTTCAGATCTGTGAGGTTGGGAGAATTAATCACATTGGGAAAAAAAAAAACGTGGCTATACCTTGTATGGAAGGAAACAAGGCCTCTCTTCTAAACATGAAAGTATCATTCCCCATTTTAGCTAAGAGTTTAATTTTTTCATGAGGACTTAGGCTTCAAGAGCATCATACAGTAGGAGACTTCTTATTTATGGGAATCTTTGCTTTAGAAGCCACCAGTTCCGATGTCTGGATGGGTGTGCCCACAAACAGGGCTCCATTCCTACCCGCCCATTCATTTGTAGATAAACACCTTCATTTCATCACTGCATACTGGAGCAGAGCTGTTGGACATAATACCAGACTCCTGCTGAGAAGCAGTTACTGAAAAAATTAACCTTTCAGTGACCCAGCCTCTGTGGCAACAAATCTGTCTCCCAGACCTAGGAGTGTGGTGTATATTTTAGTACAGTTGTGGAAGTTGCCCTAGAAGGTCAAGAGCAGAGATCTGCGAGCTTAGTTCCATGGCTAAGCTGTTTAGGGAGGAAAGCTATTAAACTGCAGAAATCTTATTAGCAGTCCTAAATGGTAGACTTTGCTATTAGTTTTTTGAATTGCAATCTTGGTATGTTTGAGTTCTTCAGATTTATTTGAGGCATTCTTCTGAGAATTGTGCCTACATAGTAGGAATGCATAGTGACATTTAGTTTAATAAATTGATTCATTAGCTCTAGATTTGTTTACCACTCTAATTGTTTCATTATATTTCCACTATCGTTTTGAATTAACTTATACTGTCCCCTCAGATTGTGCTGCCATTTTCATTTTCTCTTCCACGGGATGTTGTCTCATTTATAATTATCTTATCAGCATTTAAACGGTGTTTCATGCAGAATAATAAGCAGAGTAAGGCAGAAGCATTTGTCCCCAGTTAGAGTATCTGAAGGTCAGGAGAATGACACAACTTCTCCAAGATTCCTGAGTGAATCAGTAGCAAAGAGCTCTGTGACTGTGGAAAACAGGTTTTGCTGTTCTATCCTGTGCCTGATTATTGGTAAATTCACATGGAAATTCAGGCCTACACAGCATAACTACTACACCAACTGAGTACTGGGGAAAAGGACAGCCTGGTCACTGGGGCACAGGGCTGAATCTGTGAGCCCTTGGGACTGTGTTAATCCATTTGTTGGTCTGTCAGTGTCCTGTCAGCTGGAACAGAAGTTATTTCTGTAAGTAGTCCAGGCCCCTAAGAAGGAAGGCTCATGGATTACTGCTGCCAGATGCCTTTCATGGCATTGATAGTTAATCCTTCATTAGAGGAGAAATCATCATGTTCTTTTATGTAAATTAAGTTTATTTACTCTGTGCGTATCAGTTAGAGAACAGATTAATCTGAATGTCAGAAAGGCCATTTCCCCACTCAGTCTCCATCCAAGGGCCAAAACCTAATTCGCTGGGAGTGATTCTGCATGAGAAATTAGTCTAGTCAGAGACTCTAAAGAAAGAAATCATGGCAGAAAATGCACTCTCCTGCCACAGCAGACTTGGGCAAGAGCTCCATCCTACAACAGGTGAGTGCAGCATTTCTCTGAGGCTGAGCAGCCTGAATACAGGAATGACTTTTCCTGAAGTCATGTCCCTGAAATGCCACATGGGGGTACTCAGGTGAGAATTTTGCTTGGCTCACTCAATTGTGGTGAGCAGCCTGGCCACAACCAGCAAAACTCTTATTGCAGCCTGGTTCTTTTATTATGGACCCTGTTTCCCAGGTGGTGATTTTTAATCTGATTTGAGTTGCTTCCTCCCAGAACCTGCTTTTTGACAGGCTTCTTTCTCACTTCTTTCTCCATATGTGGGTACTATAGCAGCTTCAGGTGGAGAAATGTGGCTTCTTGTCTCTGTTAGCAGGGTATCCTTTGGTCATTCAGCTCACTTTTCATACCATTCATTTCAAACAAGTCTTTTCTGCTCAAAAAAATCCCCAGCTACTGGGCTGCCAAGCAAAAGTTTCTCCCCTTCAGTGCTGTGTAGTCACAGAGTATTTTGCAATGCTGGGCATTGGCTGATTGTCATATTTAATATGTAAGGAACATGATGAGATTAACTGGATGTGACCATCTGTCAATCTGCAAAAATTAGGTTGTAGTAAGTTTTAGTCTCTTTCCCTGTTTAATTAGCCGTAATCAACTAGAGTTTTTCTTTTTGTAAGATTTCATTACGGAATAAAAGGTTCTCCTGAGAATTTTGTGCTTTTAACTTCAAAATGTAGCATGTGTGATGGAAAGTGTATTCCTGTTCACCTTGTGATCAGTAAGTGTTTTTACAGTAGAATAATCACAGGAGGAAACACAGAAAACAGAGTTCCAGGGAATTTGCTTAAATACTTGAACATTCAAAGTGACTTTGTATCCAATTTACTTCCTTGACAGTTTGGAAGGTGACAGGGGGAGGTATGTTTGCAAAGGATCACAGAGATGTTTTGAAGAGGAATTCTTTGAAAGGAAGTGAAATTTGCAACGTGGGCACCAACACACGGTTGGGTCTCATCTAAGCATCCTCTTTCAAGTATTTTCCTTTGCTCTCCTTCATTTTTCGTTTTGAAAACCTAAGCAGATGCTGGTACCTCGGAAAGCACTTCTGCATCCCCCAGCACTGGCTGAGCAGTCCTTCAGAGAAGGGTTTGATGAGACTGGTTGCACTACATGTCTGTGTAGAAACAAGGAGACCTCCAGTCCACAGCCGTTCCCACAGACAGTTCTAAGGCTGCTGTATGCCAGTTGTTGTTGGCTTTGGACAAGGCAGAATTTGAACTGGAATTTAGCTCTGTGTGAGTGCATAAAACAGCAGCAAACTAGATGTTTCATTTTTGGAGAGGAAACTCCAAGGGGAACGTTGTTTTGAACTGGGGGCTAATTGCTATGTGTCTGATAGATTGACCACAAAATTTGAGGAGGTTCTGTGGCACATGGGAGAAGAGACTCCACTTTCAGTATGATGGGGAATTTCTCTTTACCATAAAATACTTGAAGAAATAACTTAAAGTTCTGTGTCAGGGTTACCTGGGATTTCTGCTCAGCTCTTGGGAGAGCAGCTGTGTGCCTCCTGGGGCTGTGCCACCTAAAACCACCGTGCTCTTGAGGGCAGCCTCCCTCTCTCTCCATGGTGAGTGCCTGAATATACTCCAGAGGGACTTAGCAGTTCAGCCTGGATAAGCATCAGAGCCTGTGTCCCTGTCAGAAGACTTAATGTTGGAAACCTTACAAGAGCTGGCTCTCTCCCAGACTGCTACTCACCAGTTCTAGCTGTGCCACTGATACCGAGGGTCTTTCTAAGATACCAGAGTCAACTTTCCAAAAAATTACTCAAGGTTTGGCAGCTTCCATGTACAACATGATACGGGATCTGACAGTTCCCTCTGTGTTTTGAATAGGTGATGAATCTTGGTGATGCATTTAGTAATATCACTGGCAAATATTTCTCTCTGACTGACTTCTATCTTACCATAATTTTGTTTTGTTCCTGTTCTTATAAAAATACCTTCTGCTATATATGCTGTATGGTTTAGGGACAGTTGCTTGCTGTCTTTGGGTTCAGCACACTCAACAAAATGGTATTCCATACTCTACATATAGAAATAACATCCTCAATGAATGGTAACCTGTCAGTGAATGAATTACCTTTCTTTTGAATGTATAAACTTAGTCTATGCATGACAGAATTTTAAAGAATCTGCCAAAGGAACACAACTTGGTATTCAGCAATTTTTTAGATTCTAATGTAGCTAGAGAATCTTGTTAAACTTCAATGAAATCTCTTTGTCTAACTCACAGCTAACATTGGCATGCTCTTCTGTTGTTCTGTGAGGACATCAGAAGATTGCAGCAGCTTCTGTAGAGTGGCCTCAGTTTACAGTGCACGTGGTGGTTATGAACAGTAAATTTTTCAAAGGACCTGATGGCAGTTAAATTCCTGTCTCCTCTTTTGTCAATAGTAGGTATTTGTATGTCACATTAGGTCCTTATCCTAAGCTTATAACTTTTTCTGGGTTAAGGCCTTGTGTTTTGTGATTACCTGGAGGATGGATGCTGTCTCTTCAGTATTAGCTAATGTCTGCTGAGTGCGAGGCTTTGTTGGTTAATGCATTCTTGTTGCCCAGGTTGTCAGTGATGGATTTTTGTTGCCTTTCCCATGGTCAGACTTTGAATCCCTTCAGTGATGTACAGAATTTGCCAGTAATTGTGTGCCAAAATCAGAAATGCCTGCTGGTAACCTCTCAGGTTTGTCATGCACTGTCATGACTTTACCATAAGAAGTCTTTGTTTCTTTCCTACTAGAAAAATAAGTGTCTTGAATAACTTTTTCTGCTTAATTGCAGTTTATTTACCTCATAGAATTACTGATATTTCTTAACGAGTAAATGGTTTGTAGATACTCACTCTATAATGTCCTTTAAAAAGGAGTACTCCAAAATACACTGCGTTTCTCCTTGCAGCACTTTCTGACAGAAATGGGACCCAAGTTATTTTTGCGTGAAAAAAACATTCTGTAGTATATGGGCTCCAGCTGCCAAGGCAAAGGTATAGACCTACCCAGATTAGAAGTAAATTCACTCTGGGATCATTCTGTGCTCATGAATGAGAGGGGAAATACGGGGCATATTATCCAACATGTCTGTGTCATAAATATAACAGAACAAGGCTGAAATGAGGTTTCTGTTCATCCTGCTCTATTGCAAGGTATAGAGATGTAACTAAGCTCTGTTTGTGCTTTGCAGATAACTGGTGTTTGATGGCTCCTGCCACATGAAAGCTGTGCTTCAGTTTGACATTTGAGACACTGAAATGTCTAAAGGACTGGAGAGTTGAGCTGATAATTCATTAAGCGGCACACTTTTGTTCGAGTCAATATTGAATTGATATCCCAAAATAGTGCTAAGAGGCACAATGTTCCTGGAGATGGTTGATTTTAGATGGGCTGTGGAACAAACATCCTGAACTGCTGACTAAAATCTCCTGCTACTTTAGATAAGCAAGGTTGTCTTATGCTGAGACTTAACACTGTGTTAGGTAATTGTTTTTGGCATATGTCAATTAGCCCCCATGCTTTATTGAATAACTTATTCTTGATTTATTTACTGAACTGCTAAAACATCAATTTGCGTTATTAAATAAATGGTGCTTCAATAAAATTACATGTATGCATAATATATACTTGCTCATTTAGGATATTTGCATCCTTTTGATTTTGTGTCTGTGCCACAAAGAGCTATTATTTTTATCTGTGATTGAATTTGAAGTCAGATATAAGCTAAAAGGACTGGCTGCTCTCTGGAGAAATGAAATATTTCTGTGTTTGGGCCTAACTCAGTGCAGACTGGAAAGCACCATGTCCAGAAGTAGGGAGGAGTATGATCAGTTCTTGATGGAGAAGGGAAACTGCTTTTCTTGGAAGCTGTTGAAAAGACATTATCTTTTCTGTCTGTTTCAAAATAATTGTCTGTAAAATTAGAAGGCATGCAATATTTCCTGTGTTTGGGGCAGATCACTCTACTTGTGAGTAGGCCACTGTACAAGACAGAATTTTAAATACTGTCTCAAGTTATGGCTTAGCCACAGTTCACTGCCCTGGGATACTGGATGGTTACCTCCTGATGAAAGTTCTTTTTGGCTGGCCTCTCTGAAGAAACACCACATGAATTTAGCTGTTTTGTACTGAGTTAATTCCCCACCTTGTGTTGTGCACACAGGAGCATGTTTAGACTGATAAAAGAGCATCTTGATTTTTATCTGCTGAAGACTCAGGACATTCCATATTCATGAGGAATGGAGGGCTTAATGAGTGGATGCTGGGAGCCGGAGAGCTTAATGAGTAGATGCTGAGAGCTGAAGTGAGCTTGTGCTTTGAATGTTGTTCTTGTTAGTCTCTGAGGACAACCTTGCTCTGACATCCTGGCGTGCTGGCTTTGCAGCCTGAAGTTTACATGCCAGTGTTGATACAGGTAAGTCCTGCCAGTCCCTGGGTGAATTTACACTTGAGGACTTCCATTCAGGTATTGATCCTTCCTTTTTTAAAATCATCAGGAGTTTTAATTTCCTGCTAGATCAAATGCCATACAAATATGTGCTGTGGACCTGACCTTTCAGAAAAATCCATTTCAGGTTGAGTGTTTGCACTTCAGTGCAATTCTTGATGAGAGGCTGAAGAGCAAAGAAAGAATTTGGTAGCGCAGGGCAGTCATTTCTCCAGCAGCAATAGCTCCAGGATCTTGTTTTTCCCCAAAACAAAGTCCTCTCAGTCAAATTCTTTTAAAGCATCTTTCTACATGTTTGAGTATGACTACGCCAGCAAATGCATGGGGCTTTTTCCCCTCTCTCCTTAGAAGCAGAGATTGATAAATGTTTGCAGAGACTTTCTCTAAAATCAGCTTGGAGATCAGCCAAATTTCAAATAACATGATGGTCATTTTGGTGCCCAGCTTGAGATAATTCAAAGAAGGTTCTTATTCTCAAATAACAGTAATTAATCTTCAAGATGTGTCATGTAGGGTAGAGAAAATAAGTTGCTGTAATAATTTGAATTTATGCTTTTCTCTTAGAATAAATTAGTTACAGCAGGTAACAGTGAAGTTGTCCACAAATTCTTGAACTACCACTAATGTTTGACATTGTGTGACCCTCAAACGCCTCCCTTCACAGGTCATTGAAAAACTCATGTTCCTCTTTCTCTGGCGTTCATTCTAGGGGTCCCAAACAAGTTCTGTTGTCTGATAGGAACCAAGCTATTGTTCAGAAAGTAAATCTCTCTTGTCTCTGTCCCCAGGAAACAAGCACTGACAATTTGATCTCTTTTGTGTGTACAAGTTTTAACTAAAAAAACAACAGTAAGTTTTTAATAGTTTATGGCATTAGGCAAAACTCTGCTTTATTTTTACTTTCTTTAACTCAAAATTTCAGAGGAAAGCTCTTTATGGTTGAAGTTTTGGAAACAGGGCACTGTAACAGCACTGTACATTTATGTAGACAAGTGTGGCGTGCAATGTTTTTTTTTCCTAACTGAATCTATTTTCTGTGTCTCAAAGTCCTAGTAGTAATGAAGGATATAGAGAAGTGGCTTTCTTACAGCCAGTCTCTGGGCTTTTGTTTATTTATACTGTTCCCATCTTTCTATCAAAAAAAAAAAGAAAAAAAGAAGCCCACACGAAATTCCAGTGCAAGAGGCAATGCGTGCTCAGGGGGCTGGTAAAGTGTAGAGCTGTGATGGGGTCCACACAGCTTGATGGACTTCTATTAAAACCTGTAAACAGAATGTTCTGGGTGTTCTGCCCTGAGCAAGAAGAGAGATGAGGTATTTTCAAGTGAGAATGATGCTGGGAAAGGGCAAGATACAAAGTGAACTGTGCTGGCACCAACATCTTAGTGATAGGGAAGAGTAGCACGAATAGACTCTGTAAAATAGGTACCACTTGGGATCTGTGGCTGAGGATGAGGTGGAGAACCGTGAAATCTGTTTGAAGCATAGCAGAAGTTCAAACTAGGAATAAAGGAAGGGCAGCAGAAGTAAGGGAAAAGAATGAGACATGCCTGAAAACATTAAAGTGCTCTGAAAAAATCGGACCTCTTATATTGTGCGAGGGATGATTTGAATTCACATCTCTTTTCCTCATTAATGATCTCTTTCTCACACAATTGTAACTGCTAATGAGCAAGCATCACAGGTTTTTGCTCAGGTATTTAAGCAATAATTACAGCTATGCAATACACAAAATGCTTAAATACGGCACTGCTTTTATGCTTTTATTGTGCAAAACACTAAACTTACTCTTCCAGACTGATGGTGCTGCGGCTGTAGTCCTGCAGCACAGGAGAGACCTACCTGTACAGAGTGTTCATTGTGTTACACATGAGAAATCCATTTCCTGAGCCTGATTTCAGGTATCCAACAGCAGCTGGTTCTGTGCTTCATGAAAACAGCTCATTCTGTTGAAAAAGCCCTGCTGTCTTTGAGGCATTCTGCAAGTGGGGAAATTGTGCTAGAGCACAATGCCCATCAGGGAATGTACTTGTGTTAGCAATCTTTTGCCGTTTAGCACTTAAATTAGGCTGCAGCTTTTATGTTGAAAAGCTAATATGCCCCCTTCAAAGAAATACACCCATAGTTTAGAAAACTGCTGTTGCAGATTATTAATGCAAAAGACTGGCTGGATACAAGCAAGAGAAAATTATATTTGTACAGGAGTATTTAAAAAGCTGTATCTTCATAACTCTCTTGTTCACAGTTACTTGATTCCCTTTCTAGGAAATCTGTTAGTTCTTTGTGAAGAGAGAAATTAAATAGTGCACCTGATGTGGTTTGGTAGCAAAAAATGGTGATTTTGATAGCTCTGTATTTCAAAGCTGAGATTTCTCAGGGGTGATGGCATCAGTCAGGTAAAGCACATAGGTGATACCAGTGTTTCTCCAGCCACGTCTTTGTCCTTTAGATGACTAAGCAACCTTGAGCCAAACAAGAACAGCAGATACAACAGGACAGTCCTGGGAAATTGTAATTGGAATTGTAGTTTGTCTATTTCCCTCAACCCAGTCTATGACCTGTCATCAAGGCTTTAGAGGTGATGCAGCTGTGTAGTATTCTTCTGATGACATGAGTTTTGCATGATCGTTAAGAACTTGGTTGTCCAGACTTCCTCTTTTGTAGTAAAGAAAAAGAGGGCAGTGACTTGAACTTACGCTATGTATGCCTTTCTTCATTCTCAGATGAGCAAAGAGGGAAGGCTGTAAATTCTTGGTAAAGTTTTACACAGTCTGGAAGAACAGGACCAATTACCAGGCCTGTGCAGAATAAAGAAGCTTTTAAGAATTATAAATAAACAAAAACACAGAAAAAACCCCAAACACAGAGAGAGCAAGTTTCAAGTAGCTTTGACTCTTTTCGATCTTCAAATGAGTCATGTGAGATGCAGCAGTTGCTCAGCCTTCAACACAGATTGTCACTTGCTATGAAGAAAAGTTCTCAATGAATCCTGGACCCAGTAAGACATTAAAATCTCATTAAAATGCAATTACATTCTGAAGCTTAGTTCCTTCATTTGTCTTTGCTCAGCCTGTACTCTGACCAAGCTATTTTGCAGTTAGGTTTTTCCACTGTCCCAGCTGGAATGAACATAAAACATTTTAGTGTTTAAACTCATCTACCATTTCGATGGCAGTTTACAGGATAAATTGTCCCATATCAGCTCAATGCAGGAACCAAGATCTTCCAGACACCCACCCATGATTTTCATCTGACTCGAGGGACACAGGGTTCATGAACCAGAAGGAGTGGCCAGCAGAAGAGTTCTTACATTTCATTAAAGTTGGGCATAATGATAAGTTTAACAGCTATGATAGAGTTTCTGGTCTCATTTGAGGATAGATGGATCCCACAGTTTCCAGCATTGGTATATGGAAGACAGACATGTAGATTTGAACTGTAGCTCATCAGTGTCAGACCTGTGCTTTAAAGCAGCATGCTTAATGTTGTTTTACTATCAAGGTTGGGTAACTACAATTTCTGTTTTGTTCTTAAACAAGGAGTTTCATTAGGGAAAAAATAAGGAGAATAAGGTTGTTCATCTTGTTCTCTGATATTCTATTATCCTTCACAACTTGCAGAGATGATTTCTGCTTCAGATTAAAATGTCTGAATACAAATGCTTTAAAATGAAAGCTGATGAAGGAAATCCAGGTGGGTTTTTCTAGAGACATAGATTAAATATGTCACCTAGTGTGCAGTTCATTTGCAGCAAAGAGGAAAATTTGAGAACGCAAAGTGTAGTGGAAGAGCCATGAATTTTATCATGATTATTGGTGTTTTGCTGGTGAAGAAATACTAACTGGAGTCCTGATCAGGAATGATAAGTTACACAGTCTTATCATCCACCTGAACAAAGAAGAGCGTGCTGTGAGGTGATGAGTAGCCAGGAGTTTCTGTTTGAATACCATATGGAGGTGCATTTAGTGTATTCATCTGAAACATCAGAAGGCTAAAATTTTACTATTTAGCATTGTCCTGAGGAAACAAATACAAAGCATCCAAGCAGGAGGATGTTTCTAAGGAAAACCCAGTGGGTTCTGTACTAAGGCCAGTCTGCCTTTCATATTCTTTCAGTTCCCAAGCTGAGAGTAAGGGTTTCAGAAACTGTGGCTAAGAGAAATGCACAAGGGAGTAGGAAACTGCTTCTCTTTGAAATTGGTCCCCAATTTTATTTTACTTTTCTTTTTTGTTTGTTTAGAATGTGAATGTTCTTGTGAGGTTGGCCATTACATTCTCAGCTCAGAAAAATCGGATTAATCCTAGTTTTTTGATGTTCCTCCTGGGAGAAAATTCTGTCTTAAACAGTTGGTATGAATTTAATCCTTTCACATTCCATTCTCAAGAATGCTGGAACCACTGTTCACAAGAAATCCAAGATGCTTTTAAAAGGACAAAGGCAATACTTCATTCAGAGTTCAGCCCGGGTACATCCAGCTAAAGGAAAGGAAGGAAAGGTGTTGGCTTAGACAGGAAGAGTCTACATAGTAAGAACACCTTTCAGGACTGAATGCCAGAACGTCTGTGCATTCTCCTGTAATGGATGGACGATAAGGAGCTGCAGAGCTGTTGAGCCTGGTACTTCAGGAAACAATCCCCCCTTAAATGCAGTCCCTGCTCCTGGTGCCGCTCCGAGTGTGAGCTGTGGTGCTGCGTCACCAGCACAGCCTGGTTCCTCTCCTTTCCCCTGCGGAGTGGATCCCTGCAGGAATTGGCCTCTCTGTGTTTAATTGTAGTTTTGGATTGTTTTTTTTTCTGGATGCTGGCAAGAGTTCTTAAAATCCCAGCAGTATCAGTCTGTGGGTCACCTGAGCCCTGAGCAGGCAGGACAGAGCACTGGGCACCCATATGGGTGTTACGGATAGATTCCTTCAGTAAATAAGAGTTCATTTCTGCTGCTGCCAAGAAAATAAAGCCGATTAGGGTCTGGTTAGGGCTACAGGAGTAACAGTATGTGATGGTACATGGTAGTTCTGAGACTCCAAACAGTGTAGATCCAATTACTTTTGGCCGTTTCCAGAGGCTGGAATACACGGGAAATACACATCAGTTGTGTAAACAGCAGCGTTTCATCTCAAACATGCCAGAGTCAGCTTCTTTGGTCAGGTAAACTGGGTTCTGCTCCTTCCAGCTCCTGTGACACCTGCAAAGTAACAAAGGGAAAAAGACTGGGAAAAAGGTGTTCATATTCCAGCCCCTGGAGTTGGCTGTTCACAACCAGGCCACATCACACAGGCTTAGGCATATCTTGGACTGCAAATGCAGGCATGGAAATTTGAGAAGGCATAATCTGAAGCTATAAAACAATATAGGTAAAACAGATTATGGTTTGCACACGGAAAAGAGTATGGATTCGCATCTGCAATGTGACTTCATGCTGAGCACCATTTTCAGGTTGATGTTCTTAATGCTGGTACCTGTGGTAGGAATAGATACCTGATTTTTGGAGATTGTGATCTACTCGTACTTCATCGTAATCATAACAAAAGTATTAGAAGAAAAAAAGAGTGGAAGTGGATATTGTAAACAATGTCTTTCACAAGTGTCCTGCAGACCTACTGAAGATTCAGAAAGATCCTTCTAATTCTATTTTTGTTTTTCTGATATTTCTTATCTGAGATGACTTCTTTCCCAAATCATGGGCATTTCTTCTTGTCTGATCTTGTTAATTTTGTATTTAAAATACAGTCTCACTAAAAATTAACGTTTGCAGTAAAACACAAATCCTAGTGCTATTGTGTCCCAAAAAAATCTTTTAATGAGGCTTTAGTTAATGAATAATATCTACATTAACACACAAATAGGAGAACCCTGCAAGATCCAACATTGTGTTGTGAAAGAAAGGGATTTGAATTACAAAGCAGATCCAGAATTGCTGTAAAATGATGAAGCTCCTTCTGTTAGGAAAGCTTCACTTTCTCATAACAAGGTAATGTAACCAAACATTATGCTCTCCTTCTCTGCAAAATCAGGCTGATTGTGTATTGGCTCACTGGGTGTTTACCTGAGCTGAAGCACTGCTCTGGAATTCACACTGTAAATAAACTAGCTAGACTTCTGGGATTAATCCAGTCTATCTGGAGAACACCCTCTAATTTGTCATAACATGATAACTCAGTAAATACTGCATAGTCTGCTAAACAAACATTACATAATCGGTTGAATTTAAATATGCAGGCTATTAAAAGAATATGGATCGATCTGGCAGCACCTGAGAGGAGGACCATCACGTGTCTTCTTTTTTCTTGTCTCTTTAGTGAAAAAAATCACGTCACCACTTTTTTTATTCCTGGATCTGATATGTATTATATTTTTGTACGTTTTTGGGGGTTTTTTGTGTGGCACCTTGCAGGATCCTAGTTCGCTGAAATAAAAAGGAGCTAGAGTGCAATATGATTAGAGAAATAATTTTTTTCAGGTTTATTAAGCCACAGAAAGGAGTCAGCTGTGGAGCATTATTTTTCCCTATACTGTATTTATTACTATTATATTTAATAGCTGAGAAAATATATTGAGGTTTTATGCTTCTATCCTTATTTTTGTGGTCTTTTCAGGGTGAGAACTCTAGATGATGTGTAAAATAGGCCTGTTTAAGTAAACTGAAGATGGTATCATATCTCCTTTTTGTCCTTGAATGAGAGATCTATCCTTGTTCTGGTCAGAATGGCTACGTAAAAGGTAAAAATGGGGAGCAAATTTCCAGGGCCTGACTCTGTATTTTCTGCAGAACAGGGTTGATATGGAGTGCTATGGGTTGGAATGCTGATGCTTCCGTGTCCCCATACCCTCATTCTCCATGGTAAAAAGGATGTAACATAGCATAGAAGTAAGACCAATGCTTTGTACTGATCTTGGGCTAGTCACTGAAAAGATTTAAAAAAAAAAGGCAGTTTACTTAATCTTTATATTTCTCTAGTATTGACACTTAAAATAGGTGCATCCTTACTATATCTTAGAAAAAAAAAGCCATGTACTTTAGACTTTCAGACTGTCGTGTAGTCTAAAATGTATTGTAGTTCAGGTTGTTGCATTACTCGTTTCGATGCCTTTTTTTGGGGAACATACGGGGGCTGTGTTTTGACTGTAGAAAAACAGTGTCTCTGTTTACCTCCAAGTGCAAATTTAAGTTTTGAATAATGGTGCAAACCTTAAGAATAAGTTTTCAGTAGAATCTGCCAGTGTCTGGCTTTTGCATTCATCAAGTCCCCTTTACAGTTTTGTGTCCTAGCTCTGTAAAGCATGGTCTACAGGAGTAGATTAATTCAGAATACTTGTGCCAGGATTTTCTAGCCCTTAGGAAATTTCTCTTTAAGAAACCTGTCTGTTTCAATGCGCAGCACTAAGCATGGCACTCTTCCAGCAGCAGTATTCTGCTGTAATGAACAGAGATATTTACTTTAGATATGACTAGGGTAAAAAATGGGAATGTAAGAAGCTGGAAAGATGTGAGTACAGGACTGACAGGATTTCTAGGTGCATTGCATTTGTGCGTGAAGTACTTGTGTCTGCCCTTGGCTCAGTGAAAGGGCTTCAAAATACCACTCTTTTTCTGGAAGGGTTTGGCATTCTGCAGTGCTGGAAATGTGGTTTGAATCCCCATGTGCCCTTGCACTAACATGGTACCTTTTAGAACGGAGGTGAAGCAGTACTACAAGTCTGAAAACCTTGAGCTGTGGCAAGCCAAGTTCTGGTTTTGACCTCCTTAATGTGGGCCCATCCTTTAAAGAAAGGATAAAAAGGCAGTGTGTTCCCTTTTAATCTAATCCTCATCAGACCCATCCAAGGCAGCGGGTTATTGTGTCGTCTGCCTTCTCCTTGGAGAGTCACAGCAACACTTGGGTGTATCAAATGTTATGTGGCACAGCGTGTTCCTGCAAATAAGAATGGAGTCATCCCCACTTGTTCAAAGCACCCTTATCTGTCTCTGCATTTATTCTCTCCATCGTGGTACAGTAACTGCTGCAAAATTTCCAGTGCGTGTATCGAGTTACAGATTAGTGCAGGCCCCTGTGGTTCTTGGAACAGCATGGGGCTGTTTTTGTTTACTGATGACATTTATCCTCTCATTTCCTTTTGGAAGCATGACAGCTTCTCCCTGTCTCATGGGGAATGTACTTACAGGACCTTCTTTTCATGCCATGTCTGACAGCAAGCACTGCGCTGCACAGTATCCATGTCTGCTTGCCATGGAGCCGCTGGTGCTTCCAGCAGTCAGACTGGCAGGAGCTTGGCTGGGCACGGAAGCAAAAGGGTTTCTAAGTGCAATTATCTTGTCTTGCAGGAGGAGACCGAGAGCGGATGACAGCTAATCATGAGACCTACCTTCTCATGGCGAGCACGCAGAATGACATGGAGGATTGGGTGAAATCCATCCGCAGGGTTATATGGGCACCGTTTGGAGGAGGTGAGTCACTGAGGGAACATGCAGTGCTCACAGATACACAAAGACTCCTAGGGGCTCTTCTATTATCTCTCAGTCACAGACAGAGTTTTGAAGTAAAGAGGAGAATGGTCTAGATCTTTCCAGAAAAGTGGAGTAAACATGTTTCCATGCAGAGGGCTCAATTAAAAGACTTTGAACTGTCTGCAACCACTTCCCTTGATGAGGATAACACATGATAGTGTGAGGGGAAGTTTTGCAGAAGATTGGTCTTGTGTGAAATCGGCTTTCCTGCAGGGAGAGGCAGGGTAATTCCTTTGGTCACCAGCTGAAAAACCATCCATGATGTTTCTAAATGCCTGTTGGAAAAGCTGTCAGCAATTCTCCTGCCAGTGACAGCGAAGACCAGTAATAGTATTATATAAAGCTGTGCCTCAGAATATTAGCACTAACAGTGTGGGAATTTGATTGGCATCTCCAACGATTTCAATGGTACTGGACCAAAATTTATCATTGGGAGTCTAGTTGTCTTTTTAAAAAGCTCTCTTATGTTGAATGGGCTGAAAATTATTATAATAATTTTCATCATTACTATTCTGGCGATAATGTCTCTATTATAATACGAGTATGATTGATACACTTGCACAAAATGTCTGTATGTTAATCAGTCTGTTCCTTGGAGCTCTCAAATCCCTAAGTCTGAGGGCAGAAATATTTTCCTACAGTGGAAGACCACCTATATTGCAACAAGTGGTTGGTCTTGTCTGCAGGTTGCTGGAAGAAAGTCAGGAGGGCAGGATTGTCTGTGCTGTTTCACGACCAAGAAGTGCAGTTATCACTGAAAAGTGTGATTGCTGACTTCAGATGTCTGTCTCTTAACTGCCGGGAAAACCACAGGAGGGAGGAGGGAGAGACTAAGGGAAATCTTGAAGAAAACTTTTCTTTTAAGCCACCCATCTTCCTTTGTGCTTTATTCAGCTCACACAGTGTTTAGGAGAGGACTTTGGCTAGGGCCTGCCTGACATCTCTGAAACATGACTGCCTTCTCCTGGGCTTCTCCTGGGGAAATGTGCCTTAAAAAGATGGTGCAAAGCAGTCATCTCACTAGCATCTGGCTCGTTATGTTAAATAAGATTGCTCAGTCCTGAATCTGGAAATGTAGGTATTAGAATGCCTAAAAAAACCCAAAAAACCCCATACCAAAAATCCCCAGAACTCACAAAGTGAAAGGTTTGTCTTAAAAGGCGTGAACTGCTACAGGTATATGGAGTTGGTTTGGGAAAGGGAAGGTGCGAGGAGCAGTCTTCTGCAGTTAGGCTAGGTAAGAAACCTGGTTTTTTATATAGCACAAAGAAGAAGTTTCCCCTCTCCAGCTTTCTCTTTGCAAAGTAGGCCTTGTGTTGAGCTCCTCAGCGTTCTCCTACCCCAGTCCAGAAGCAGCATAAGCTGCTGTAGCAGTAATAAATTTGGAAGCTTAGCAGAAGTGGATTTTTCAAAGAGTATCTTTGGATTTTTGCACTTGGCTTCCTGCACCACAGTATCTTTCTGTGGCAGATAATAAGGAAAGGCAGCCTTGCTGTTCTTCTGCAAGTGGAGGTGTCTCTACATGTCACAGGCAGGGAGCTGCGATTAGGTGAAACTAAATTCTAGCCCAAGTCCATGAACAGGGCTACAAATAGAAACCAAATCTCTCAAGTCCTGACCCTGTGATTTCTTCACCAGCTCCTCATTTGCTTTTATAGGACAAGAGCTATTTCTGATTTGCAGCTGGGAATCCTTCCAGCCACCAAGAAAATTCTCAGGACACCATCATTGTTGTAGGAATGTTTAATGGCAGTTACTGAGGGAAGCACCATGCTGAGGATTTTGCTTGCTGATTCGCATAAAACTAGAGGGGTGCAATCCTTGCATTACCTTTTCAATTCATTTGCAGTTGAAACACTTTGAAGTATGTTCTTGTTTTTCTCTTTGGGTTTCTTGAGCAAGTATACTGATTCAGGGTTGTTTGTGTTGGGAAGCAAAGAGTTAATTCTCTGGAAAACGCAAAAATAGATGGAACATAATTTAGGGTGTAGTGTTCATGGAGAAGGTTTGACTGATAATAAGGCAAAGGTAGTATCATGGGATGTGTCACCATTAAGAACTGAGTTTCCAAAATGTCCCCCATTTTCTTAACTACTTGATAGTCAGAGCTATCTTAACAAGTATAAATAAATTCTGTTAACTGTTCTGTAATTATGAATGTCCAGAGACACTAGTATTTTTATTTTTCTTTGCTACGTGGATGTTGCTACAGCTGCTGCAACAGTCTGACCCTTCTTAAGACATGCACTTCTGGCTTAAGGTGTCTTAAGAGCCTGCCTTTATGAGCTATAGCTGCTGAAGTTAAAAATGGTTTTATATATTACAATAGGTGTAAGAAAGATACAGGAAAGTTGCAATCACATGATGACAACTAGCCAGTAACAAATAATTACTTGCAACACAAAATTATTTCAGACAGCTAATTAATCAAAACACTTCTCTTGTATCAGCTTCCTAAATTTTGGTACTTAATGGTAAACGACAGTAGCCTGGTGTCACACAAGTCAAGTGCCACTTTGAGTAACGTGAATTTTCTGGTTCTTTTAAGCATTGTAAGTAAGCTCTGTGTGTGTGTGTGCAGCGGATGTGTACAAGCCTTGGTGAGCCACTAATACTTAAAGTTTGTCTGGCAGTGGTAGAGGACTCCTGGTACCAGAACGAGGAGCTCTGTAAATTATTAACCTTATCATTAAATTGTTATTTGTTAACCTGTGCTAGAAGGAGAAGGTGGGAGGGGGCCAGGTGGGAATCTGCTAAGCTCATCAGAAACAGGTTGTCTTTTGCACCAAAAGAATAAGGTGACGTGGAAAAAAAAAATCTGAAAGGGAAAAGAAATGTAAATGAGGCAGGGCATGTAATGCCTGTTTGCACATGAAATTCCCTTCCTGATTAGATTAAAAAGGCAATTTTTTACAGAGCCTGCAACTAAGGGGGGAGGGAGGAGGCGAGAAGAAGGAGCATGAGCATTTTAGCAGGGGTAGCAGTGTAAGGTCTGGCACCTCCTGCAGGAGCCAGGCACAGCCTGCTCGCTTTCCCAGCCGCCGCACATGACAGGCGCCTGAAGTCAACTCAAAGTCACCCGAGGAGAGACACAAACCTGCGCTGCGGCTGCTGCGCTGCGCCCTCCCCGCACCTGCTGCACGCAGGCGGGAGCGGCTCAGCCCCGCTGCCAGCCCCGCCGTGGGGAGCAGCTCAGACCCGCTGCCAGCCCCCGAGCCAGCCGCCAGAGCATCCCCCGCTGCAGGCACGGATTCCTCAGCAGCTCCCGGGATCCTGCCAGCAAGGATGTGCCGCTGCCGCATCTGACGCGCCTCTCCCGGGAGAGCTCCTGGTAGTTGGAAGGCAATAAAACAAGCGAGAAGCCCATGAGAGCATCACACGAGGAGCTGGCTGTGTAAAAGGAATTTTGAGAGGAATCTGGTACGGATAAAGAGCCTATCGGGCGAAAGGACTGTTATTTTTGTTTCTCGGTTGCAGAAATAAAGGGTGCCAGCGAGGAGTGTTGTATCCTGGAGGATTCTTCAGTGGCCTTTTTGGTATTGTTCTTCTATTTCCCCTTGCACACCGCACAGTGTTGAGCTTTTGCTGTGGAATTAGAGTCTCTGCCACTCAGCCTCCTGTTCCAGCTGGGAGGAAGAGGTCTTTCTCCCCCTCCATCTGTGCGGGCACTTCTGTGTGGATGGAAGATACATCTTTTTGCTGAAACTCTTTTGTTGTGACATTGCATAATAGGCAGTTGTCTCACCGCAGGAAATAAAAGAAACGAAAGGAAATAGATGGAAGGAAATTGTTCCCTAAAGCAAAACTGAAGCAGGGAAGAGAACATCAAAATCGTTTCAAGCCCTACCCAAGATCTAGAAGACCACAAATCTCCTAGCTCCAGAGGAAAATAACACTGTTATAAAAACTCCTCAGCAGTCAGTAACGATGAGCAACTGTGCTGTTTCGTCTGGATGCTGCTGGTAAAGGAGAGCTTTGGAGGGACGTGGAGGCTCTGGCCTGTATGATGCCTGAAGACAGAAATGCTGGAGTCCGCAGCCCAGGTGCCTTAGCAGCAGCTCCCTTCATTCCTAAAACTACTTACAGGAGAATTAAGCGGTGTTTTAGTTTCCGCAAAGGTAGGTCTGTTCTGTCGCTGTGTTCTGCTTTGCTGGTGAAGCCATGGCTTCTGAGAAGTCAAGGGGGCTCTGTGTGCCGGGGCACATGAGAGCACCGAAACAAAAGGCATCAAACAATGCAGATGCCAGCATTCCACGAATGATTTATTTACTCCTTTGTTCATTTGTTTGTAGCTGGCCAGCGGATACTGTCTGCTCTACGTAATAGCCCATGAATGCAGGAATGAGGTGGAATGAGACAAGATTATTGCAGTGCCTCTGAGCAGAATTGAGTGAGAACACCGAGGGAATCAGACCTGTGATGCTCTGAGTTGTCTGTTTGGCAGAACATCAGGAAAAAGAGTTTATATTTGCATTTTGTCTGTGTGGGAGGAGGGCGGGAGGGAGAAGAGAGGGAGCAAAGCAAGGTGATAAACATCTGTGCAGAAGCTTGAGTCTTTGGCTTCAGAGGTTTATGGTGGATTGAAGTGTAGCTCTACAATGCACTGTCCTAGTACAAGTGCTGCATTGCCACTTCATCGTGCTGCCCTGCAGCCTGCATTTGCCTTTTCACCTGCTGCATAGAGAGCTTTATAGCCAGTTGTGTTCTGCATTGCACATATTCCTGTTGAAGCAGAGCGTGGCAGTACTTGGGGAAAGAGAGCAAAGAGGAGACTGGATGTCATAGTATGTCAGCTGAAAGCACTGGAAGGGAAACAGGTCTGAGACAGAGGTACGACAAGTAATAGTAAGGTGCGACAGCACTTGGGATGGGTGGGGAGACACTGTGTCCATGACAAGGACAAAAACTTTGTGTGGGGGAAGAAGAGGAGATTAGTGCTGTTTTAAAAGCTCTCTGCTGGACTGAGAAATCCAAGTGAAAGGGCTAAATTGGCATTTTTTTCTGAAGCGCAAGAAATTATTTTACACATGGCTTATACAAATTCTGTGACCTTCTTCTCCTGCTCCTTCCTCGGCTGTTCCTCTGTGCTGCCGTTTGCCCTTTTGCAAGACCACGCAGCTCTTTGCTCCCAAGCCTCAGCAGTGATGTAGTGACATCATTGCTTTCGAGGGTTGGCGAGCAGGCAGTCAGGGGCGATGTCTTGGAACGAAGGATCACAGCCAGTGAGGGGCTCACTGCAGAACTACTGCAGAGATCAGCTATCACCTGCAGCTGAGGTAGCACTGGGAGCTGTTTCCCCCTGTACACCCCTCCCCAAGGCCCTTGGCTGCTGGAGTTCAGTCCTGCTGGAGGCTGGCCAGGAGGATGTGCGTGTGTATTGCATTTCAAGGTGTCGGTGTGAATTAGAGCTGCCTGTGCCCCATTTATACCCCTAACTATTTGAGAAATGCTTGGAAGTTGAATAAAGGATTAACTGATAATTTTGCAGACAGCTGCCTTTGTGCCTGGGTACAGCCTTGGCTGCTCCAAGAAGAGCTTCAGCTGTTGATTCTTCCCCCATGTGTTCTCATACAGAAACTCTCCATGTCTAAAATTCCCAGGTGAAGCAGCAGCGCTTGGGGCAGAGGACAGAGGGATGGAGGTGTTGCTGCTAATTTGCTTTCCACTATGTAAAATTTGTTTCAGTTGCTTTCTTATATACATTTTCTGTCAAGGCCCCTAAATCAGAGATGCAGAATGCTGGGGCATATATTTAACTAGGTCCATGTCCCACTGATGTCAGTGGAAAGATGAACATTAACTGGGCTCAGTCAAGCCTTTACTATGGTTGCACTGGTACCTTAGGCTAACTACATTTGTCTTATTAATTGGTTTACTGAATAATTACAACTTCATTTGCAGATTGTATACCTAAGTATAAAAAAAGGCAAAACTAGCCTTCTGGAAACCTAATCCATACTTGCATAAAGCAGATCAATTAGTTCTAAACTGTGCAACATGAAAAATTATCAGGGAAAACCATTGACTAGTCATGGGAAGAAGTACAAGAGAATCATCATATCATCTTCACCAACGATACCAGGTATAGAACCCTTCCTGGAAATCCAGATCAAAGTTCCATTGTGATTGGCACCAAAAATTTAGATGCCAGGCTTGTTTGGGGGTCATGTCATAGGAGAAGTCAGTGCTTGGAGGGCAGAATCTGAACAGAGACAGAGCCAGTCATCTTTAAACTCCAGCTTGGAGAAGATGCTCTCTGTTTAAGTACCACCACAGGAACCTCCACAGAGAACATGCAGGGGCAGTGGAGAAAGCAGGGAGGGAGGCACACAATGGTGAGAACATTCAATAATGTGGTGAATTTGGGTGGGCAGAGTTGTGGAGAAGGAGGTGGCATTGGCTGTGGCCAGAGAAGTAGTGCAGGCTCTGATGTGATCAACTGTGACGAGTTCCTGGTGATGTTTTCAAAATTGCCGCCTTTCCTTTCCTGTATCTACTTGTGCTCTTATTTCAGGGTTGTTTTTCCTAAGCAGGTTATTCGGATGTGCATATGTTCAAAACTCCAGGGTAGGAGTTTATCTTGCCTTCTCTACTGCCAACATCACACTAACTGTGTGGCTAGCAGAAGGCTTGAAGAGAAGAAAATTATTCAGGCAGGAACAAACTTCTGTTACCACTGGTTTTGGTGGGGTTTTTCCTCTCCTATTCATTACAAAATTCTGTAGAAAAGAAGAAAATATTCCTTGATCCACTCAAAACAGCACTTACTGCCGGGGAACATCTGAGAAGAAAGCTGATGGGAAATAATAATTAAAAACTCCATATTAGGTGTTATGTGGCCATGCCAGCCACTTCTTTGTGTTACTCCAGAACCTTTGTTCCCAGCCCTGCTGTTGAAAACCATTCATCTGATGTGTTATTTTCTGTCAGTGAATTACTGATGAAGAATTGAGAGCTGTTTAAAATTCGCATCCAGATTCTAAGTTGAGATCAGTTCCTTTGACCTTAACTGACCCTTTCTGATCAGGAGAGCCCATGAAACCAGAACCTGTTTTGGAAGCACCAGGATCCTTTGCTGCACATTGGAAGAACACATGCACAGGACTGGGCCATCTATGAAAACATCAGCCCTCAGTGCCTTTTGTTGTCTGAATCTTCTTGGCTCACTGAGTGCATGTGCCATGATAGATCTAGAGTGGCAGGTGGGCTTTTTTGAGGTATTCCCTACTTCAAGCCATTCCTTATGGAGCAAGGTGGCAGAATGGCCACCTAGATTTTTCTCCTTTTTTTTTTTCCTTCCTGAATCAGAAGTCCATAAACTTTAGATGTGACCCCCGCCTGTGTTCAGTTAGCTGGGAAAATCATTGACTAATAGCATTCCTAAATTTTAAAGCCATCCTCTAACTGTGAATATGTACCATGAAAAAGAATCACAGTGCTTCCACAACTCTTGAGAAGACTAGTGCAGAATTTGCATATAGCATTGTAGTGTTTTTCATAAGATTTCTGGGTATCTGTTAATCATGGAAATCCAGTTTCTAAAAGTGTTTACAAAACTTCTGCCACGGGAATGTTCTAGTTAATGAATAACTGCTCAGCATGCCCTTTACTAGCATGTGATTTTCCTCTTTGATGTTATGCGTGATCTTGGCTTAATTGGATATAGCTTTACAGACCTGCAAGGGCTCTCTGAAAAAGCAGTTCTGCTGATTAAATCTAATGACTGGTCAGAACTGGATCCTGTACATTTCCCTGCCTTCCACCAACTGCGGGGAAGCCAAGCCAGTGCAATTCTGAATCTCATGGTTTCTTGTTGATGTATATGTTTCTCCTCTGGCACCCTACCCCAAGGATAAACCAAACCACAGGCCAACTCTTGTGCATCTGTGCATTTCTGAATTTTGGAGACATTGAGATTTAGGAGGAACCACTTGAGTTTGGATTATAACATGAGTTATGAGGGTTCTCTTCTATTTCCTTCTCCAACAGAGATGTTCTTGTTTAGTTACTGTAGAAATTTACTCTTAAGAAACAGCATTTGAGATTATCTCCCTGATTTTGGTTATATTCTAGTCTCCATAACTTGGACTGTCTTCTCCTTTCTTCTCTGTAAAGGAGGTGCAAGTAGTTACCAATTGTAGCTGATAGTGTTCACTGTTTTCTCTGCCAAATGTGGAACTGCAGTTCTTCACAGGAATGCCTTTGCTTCCAAATAGTCAACCTTTTAATGCTTGTAGACCGTTCATCTGCAGTATCTCTGTAGCGATTACTTGTGGCTTGGGAGGGGGTAAAACCATTGGAGAGGGGCAGTGGAAGAAGGCACACCTTACCCAGGAGACAGCAGAAGGATGATGAGCCAGGTAAAAGCCATGGCAACGTGATGTGGAAGCAGAATTGTCACGTTTCTGCCCCTTCTGCCCCTGGCAACAGAGTACTTTGCCATAAGGCATCAGCAAGTCTGTAACTTCAAGTCAATATTTGTGCAGGCTTATCATGACTGATTCATTTCATGGCCAAGTGCTGCCTGGTGCAGTGTTCTACATTTACTAGGTGGAGGAAATGGTTCCCTTGGAGAAGTTCAGCCTACACCTTGACATCAACCCAAGCCTGCCTGATATTAATTCCAATGCCAAACAAATTGAAAAATAGTGTTTAATTCTAGTTACAGACACCTTCGTGCTTTATGGTTCCCACCTGTTTTCATTTTGTACTGTGGTGCATCAGCAATTTATAATAATATAGTAAGGTTTTTTGCTCCCACTGCACGAAATGCCCTTATTCTGATTTTATTCATTACCTATTAGATGTGCTTTGAAAACCTGTTTTAAAATGAACTAAAAAAAAGGCAGCATCCAAAAAATGTATTAATAGAAAGTGATGTGTTTTGACTGCAGTGTCATTACGAATAGGAGTTTCAAAGCACTCTGGTAGGTCTAAGAACTTACTGTCTCCTGCAAATGTAAGCTGCAATATGCCTATTACTGATTAAAGAAAGTTAGCATGGTGAGAAGAAGGTATAGCCAGCAGGAGAAAGCTTATTCCTGCTAATTGTACTGTCAGTGGGCATGAGTTGTAATTACACATATGTTGTAATTGTATAATTGGAATATCCTATTGTATTTTGTTTGGAAAGAGGCAAAAAGTCTTGTGTTTGAAACCAGATCTCATGGGTTCTTGCAAGAAAGCTCAGGCTGTGTGTTCATAGGGCAAACTGGAGTAGGATGGCCAAGTCTTGCACCTAAGAAGGAATAACCCCAGGAAACAGCTCTGGGGAAGGGACCTGAGTGCCCTGGGGGACAAGCTGGACACAGGCCAGCAGTGGACCTGGCAGCAAGGAAAATTTGACAGCAGTCTGGGCAGTATCAGCAGGAGCAGAGCTAGCAGAAGGAGGAAAGTGATTAATGTCTTCTGCTTAACATTTTTTAGACCCTATTCCAAATGTTGCATCCTTTCACAAACAAAACAAAACACCACCAAAACCAGGAGGTGGAGGTAATATTAACGGGAGTTGAGCAAAGGCTCGCTGAAGTGTTCAGGAGCTAGAATACATTCCCTCTGAGGAGAGGCAGAGAAAATGGGGCTTGTTCAGCTGGGAGAAGGGACGGACTGGGGGACACTGAACAGCAGCCTTCTCATGTATTAACAGCTTTGAAATCCCCAGACTCCCATAATCACACACATTCCTTAACTGACGTTCACTGGACCTTCCTCCTTAATTCCACTGCTTTGAGAAGGAGAGTGTAGCAAGTGGAAGGACTTGAGGATTTTCTTTGTGTTGACCAACTGCAATTCTTAACTTGGACAAACACAGGAAACAAAAATTCAATTAATACTCCTCCCATCTCTGTTGCCCTGAGCTTCACAGTTCTCATGTTGTCATTTCTGTAACATTTTTCTCACAGCCTTTTTCTGTAAACATAGCCATGTTTTGCTAACCGTGCCAGATGTTTTCATTCCATTTCTCCTAGGCAGAGACGTTTGATGGATCTTTCCTTTGACCAGTGTGATTGAGGGGTGTTGATTTCTCCCTCCAATCCACGGTGATTTCTAAGAACATATATAAATAAAGTGGGGCCCAGAGCTTTTGCCCTCTTTCGCTCGACCCGTGTCTGCATTGTTTTCTCTCGTGTCCAAGTGCGTCACATCTCCATAGTCAGTTTGTAGGAGGTTAGAAAAGTATGCAAGAATTAAGAAAACATACTTAGCATACTTAACTCCTCTGCCAGCCTGAAGGCCCTGAACTTTGTGGATGCTACATCAGTTAGTATTCTTCTAAGCTTGACTCATTCTGAAATTTCGAAAATTCCTTCTTTAACTGCTAATTGTTGGGCTTTGGGTTTTGTACAGCATGAAAAAAAGAGCTCTAATAAAGAGTGATTGTGTGATGTTCATTCCCCTTACCTACTGCTGGTTTTGGCATCCCCAAGCGTGGGTACCATGGAAATCACAAAATAACACTGCTCTGAATCTCAGACACTCTCTGGATGTCTTAGCAGGACATCAGTTACTCTCTCCAGTTACTTACTCTGCTACAATAAAAATAATTGCTTTTAAGTACAAATCCCAGACCTTCAATATGGTTAACTTGAGACTTGCTCTACATCCTTGAGCATTTGCAAGGCAGCTGTCCTGCCTGCAGCTGAGGCATAAGTTACCTTTCTGTTCAAGGAAAAATGTACACATTGAAGGTTACCAAAATGGATGCTTTGATCTGAATTGTAATCTATGGGTGAATTAAGTTTTTAGGTCAAAATCAAAAGCTGTCTGGCTCAATTTTGGACTTTTTTTTTTTTAGAAAAAGCAAACCAAAGAACTCTGTTTTTCTTGTTGAATATTTTTAAACCAGCAAGAACAGTCTGTTCAGTGAAGGGCACAATTTACTGCCTTTTTTTTTTTCTAAACTTAACAGTGTACGTCATTGCAAAAGTGAAGTAGTCATTTGGTCTTTAATTTCTGATCGTGACTGCCTTAGAACTATTCATTGTCTTGCTATATATAGAAATTGAATTGCCTTGCTTCAGCCGCAGTACTGTTCAGCAAGTGGTGGTCTCAAGAGAGGGCTTCCAGCACAGATGACATGCCTTGAACATTATTGTGCTGCTCTGCACTTTGAAAGGAGAGGCAAAATAAGCTATAAAGAGTAGCTGTCATTCCAGTGGTAGCAACGATACCCTCAGATCACGGTTGAAATTAATTCTGTCAAAAAACCTCCATTTTCTTCTGAGCTTAAGGACAAATTTAGGTTTCCTGCAGTTCATCTGACATATTTCACCTTTCATGTCAGGAACTTCTTTTCATGCACAAAATTTATTATTGCTAAAGCAGATGGTGATAATGCAGTTGGTAATACATTATGGATTTATCATTGTCTATTTGAAGAACAAAATAATAATTTCATTTAGTAGGGACAAAATGCTGAGTTATATTTATAAATATTTTTCCCTCCATGTGTACAGGTAATGTTCATATGTCTTTGGAACTGATACAGGAAGTACTTAATAATTAGACATTAACCAAAAAAGATGGAGATACGCATCACTTTTGAATCAGAAGTTTTGTGACAGAAAATCCTGTTTGTGTTATTTCTGTGTTTTCTGTGCCTGTGGTCTTGCAAATAATTTACAGTGTTTTATTTTGAATATTATTTTTGAGCATTGTTGAAAAATGCAGCAGCACTGTATTTCCAGAAGAGTGTCAATGGTGAAATTGAGCATTTTATTGTTAAGAAAGCAGTAGGTTAATTGTCCCGGTTTTTAAATGACCTGAAAATTGCGTGGGTTGTAACAGAAGGCGTGGGCTCCTCAGATGTGTTTGTGATGCTCAGCTGAGTCAGAGCTCTCTCTTTGGTGCAGGTATTTTTGGGCAGAAGCTGGAAGACACTGTCCGGTACGAGAAGCGCTATGGGAACCGCCTGGCTCCCATGCTGGTGGAGCAGTGCGTGGACTTCATCCGACAGCGGGGGCTGAAGGAAGAAGGCCTTTTCCGACTGCCCGGCCAGGCTAATCTCGTCAAGGAGCTACAGGATGCATTTGACTGCGGAGAGAAGCCTTCTTTTGACAGGTAAAGCCCTCCAGCTGTTCCCCACTCCCTGGAGCCGAGGCAGGACACAGTGTGCTGGGCTGGCTGACCCACAGTGCTGTAAAACACATGGCAGCAGCAGATAGAATATGTTTTTGTAGGTTTCTCTGTGTGTTTCCTATTACCGCTCTGAAATGTCTTCTTTTTTCTTCTGACTTTGATGTCTGATTTCAAAGGGTTTCTGGAGAATTTCCTTTTGTGAAAAGTTGGTTAGGAGAAGTATTGCTAATGTTTTGGCTTAATCAAAAATATCTGGGTTGCCTTGATCTTAATATCATTTGAAATGCAGTGGTGATGCTGGCATTTAGTCAGTTCCACAAAGGAAGAATTTCTGTTATCACCAATCTCAGTGTGTTCTGTTATCTATAAAACTGACTAGAAGTAAAGTAGACTTTCATGTATTCCTTTATAATTTGGGGCCTTTGGTCTTAAAGTCACACTGACCGTAAAAACAAACCTATGTGGTCTTGAAGGGTCCAGGTCTGATTTGTATTCCAATATTTATGCAGTTTTACAAAGTTGGTGAGAGTTTCCGGGCCAAGGAAAACCTAGTCCTGTTCACACAGCTGTGTTTGACGTTACTCTCCTGTACGACTAATTTTTGTACTCTCTTCCTGTAAGCATTGACAGTAGTAATCACATATTCGGAGTGTGCAGAGAAACAGAACTAGTGGATTATGAGTGCTACATAGACTTTTAAACTCTGATCAGAATTAGCATGATGGTAATGAAATTCCCATTCAAGAGACTGTTAAACAGTGGTTGTCCTCAGCATGTGCCCTGAGTAACATCCATAACACACCCCCACAGTGGCATCGGGATGCTTCACTGCAATTGTGGGCCCAATGGGAATTAGGAGGAAGAGGCAGATTGCATTTATTATGTGAGACCTTTGTCTGATAGCAATCCAAGTGACAGGAAGGAAAGTGTGGCTTGATCTTTTAGTGCAAAAACATGCCATAATTCAAACCTGACTGCTGGAAATCATTCAGGTGCCTCCAGTCCCTGTTCCTGTGAAGTGAAGGGCTTCATTAAGCTTGAAGGTTTGTGCATCAGATGCACAGAAGGCAGACACCTGTAATGCTCTTTCATCTCCAACAGTTTCCTCAGTCCTGACCCTCACTTTAAAAGAAAAGTCAAGAATTTATAATGCTCTGGAAAAGTGATTTGTCTTCCTATGAGGTTTATTAGTTTCTTGTTTGAAGGTGAGTTAGGATAATTGATGAGTAAATGTCTTTACGGAGCCAGAGGACTATGGGAAGTGACAGTGTTAGCTGATAAATGTTTATGGCATGCTCACTTACTGTTCAAATACCGTGTAGCTTATTTTAAAATGGTAAAGAAGCATCTGTTGGGTACGTTTTCCTTGCTTGGACATTATGATAAATATTACTGATCACTTCTGTCTCTACCAAAGAGTAGGCAAATGGCAGAAACAAAAGGTTTTTCTGTGCCTGTAAGCCAAATAATTGTGGAGGAAATGCTGAAGAAAACAAGCCACCCCGAACTGCGGGAAGATGATGTACTGAACACCCCACTGAGACGTACAGCTTGAAGGAAGTGCATAAGTTCTAACTACTCCAAACAAATGAGACCAGGGCTCAGCCACACTAATTTTTTTTCAAGGTTATCTAGCAACATCTGTAGCACAGACTAATGAGCCCCATGAACAGGTATGCTGGCTGAGCTGTAGCAGATGAAAAGGAGAAGAGATTTTACATGCTGCTGCTGTGAAGAATGCACGTAATTTCTACTCTAGCAATTAGAAACACCAGCAGGAGCTGCCTATAAATTGCTGGTCCTGCAGTTCTGCTTCTGAAGCTGAGAATTTATAGAACACTGACCTTGTACATCCCCATGTCTTGCACAGGGTGCTTTTCCTGTTTATTTTTTCACATTTGAGTTTGAAGAGGTGTGATTCAGGTGTAGCACTGGTCCAGAAGTCAAGCAGACATAAACTCTGCTCTGATCTCTGCTTTTTTTCTATTGGGCATCTGCTTTTTTCCTCCAACCTGTTGTTCCATTTGTAAACTCTTGAGGTGAAGTTCATTTCACAGTGTTTATAGAGTACCTGTGTGATGACCTTGGGTTTGGGGTAACTTTTCATTGTGCTGAACAGCAGCATGGGCTCCATGTTTGATGCAGCCTGTTCGGCAAGCTGAGCTCTTGGAAAGTGGCCACAATATGAAAAGTGCTGTAGAGACGACAAATCTCTAATATACGTTAGGCATCCATGCTTACTTTTTCTTGTGAACCTCCAGATCCACTGTGTTTAATCTGCAATTACGTGTTACTATGAGCCATAAGTCCCGTAATGCAAAATTTACCCAGGTTCTCTCTATTAATTTACATCTTGCTGGTTTTCATACATCAACGGTAATACAGATTTTTGCAGTTAGAGCAGAGCTGACATTTTTGTTCCTGGGGCATGGAACACAATGGAATACAGGTCACACTTCTGTGGCGGTGCTGGGTCACTGGCTCTGACTGGGAGAAAGATTGGCTGCTGTCATCAGTGCTGGAACTAACACAAAGAGCTGATGTTTGAGGAGTTTGCCATTTTTCATACTCACATTTTTTCCATGTGCAAGTGCACATAAGTCAGACAAAGACTTCAGAACATGTGAAGATGCTTTGAAATGTATGTGTAGGCGTGTGTATATTTTTTTGTGATAAATTGCTATTAAATAATTCTTTTTCTCTTTATGCCTTCATAGCCGATTCAGTAAAATATGTAACATAGAATTAAAAGCAAAACCAAAGGTAAGACCATACGTACATGGTTGCTACTCCTTTAAAATGTCATCTCTGTTTTAAGATGGTTGCACACCTTAAATCACCTTAGAGATGTTGGGAGATAGAGTTCAGAGGCACAGATGTGCTCCCTGACCCGGAGTTCAGCTGCTGTCCACGGTTCTGTGGAGACCGTGCCCTTCTTTCTCCCCTCTTGCATCCCTTTGGCAGAGAAGACCACAGAGCAAGCACAAGTAGAACAAATACAGCAAATTAGAAACAACAAGTGGAACAGCGTTGCTCAAAAGAAAATGCAGCCATATTTTGAAACCTAAAACATATCTGAGAAATGGTTGCTCTCATGTGAGTTAGCAGCTGGGTGTTCCAATAGTGAAGTCAGTTATAAAAACACAGTGGAAAAAACCTTCACTTACTAATTTTGATCTTGATCTTATGGTTGGAATAAGATGTTGCTGAAGAATCATGTATGAGAATGGAAAAAATGTTTAAAATTTTTCAAACTCACAGACTGAGCAAACCCTGTGCCTGATCTGAAACATCCAGCCCTCCAGGCCCCCTCTTATAAAAACTGGAACATCATCATTTCTTGCGGTATTGGAAAGGTGAGGTGCAGCTGCTACAGCTGAGAACTGCTGAGGCCTTTCATGTGACGAAAAACACACCACCTCAAAATTGTGTGTTAGTTCAGAAACAGAAATCAATAAATACCTCACTCCCTCTGAATGTATCTGCACATGTTGTGAAATTTGCTTTAAGGAACTAGCAGTGCAATTAGGCAATCACTCATGCTTGCTACCATTTGAAATATCTTTGGTATTTCCACTACAGCTCCACCTCTGTGTAAAATTGCCCCCCCCCAGGGAATCCGTTTTCTTTGCCCTTGGGGTATTTGCTTCTCTCTTCATGTGTGGCTCACGTTTTACTTATAAAGTCCCTCATCTCCTTTACAAATCATACATTTGTAATGACACAAAGTGAATTATGACCATTTGTTCTGTAAAATTAGCACAGAGAATATGGCACTGCATAAGGAAAATAGCATAAGGGTTTGGTCTCCAATTTTTACCTAGGAGGGGTACAAAATTGGATTTCTCTTTTTATATTGCCTCTTTCCATCTCCTGTTTGTCACAATTACTACCAGATGACATGTGAGATAAGATTGCTCAGGGAGAAAAAATAGTTGAAATGTCACTGAAACAAATATTAATAAAAAAATTAATGTGATTGATGTATGTGGCTTGGGTTTTCATAACTATTACTGATATCTGTAGTTCAGTAGTTCAAAAGAGTTTAAAAGTTACATAGCTCATCTGCCAGCATTAGTGTGCATGCACAAGAGAAAAGGAAAGCACATAAATGCATATTTAGCAAAACATTTTCTTATGAGTATGAATTCCTCTAAGGAAGAATACAGTATATTATAGAACAAAATGTTACTGCTCTGGTCATCATTGCAGTCAGCTGAGAAAAAGGTACCCAAGTGGGTAGTACATCATGATGCCTAAAGAAGCCAACCTAGAAACAAAGACTAGACAGGAGTAAGGGAATAAAGGTGGATATTTATTTGAAAGGCCTTCAGAGGTACGCCCTGGGCAGGCCAAAGGCTACACCCAAGATGGACAACGAGTCACGAGTTCTTCACACTTTTATAGGTTTGGTCCATTTGCATATCAACCCAATTTCACCAATTAAACTTTAGCTAATGATGTAATTTCCCCTCAGCTTGCCCCCCTTCTCAAGATGCTGGGTTACACATTTTGGGCCTAGGATGGTCTGGGTGTCCTTGGAGAGCAAACCTGGAGAGGCTTTGTTATGTCTATCTTAGCATGAGAGAGCAGCAGCTCACAGGCTACAGGATGCTTCAGAATTACACACTGGGAATACAGAATTTGAAAAATATGAAAGTTAAAACCTAAGGCATCAGTGATAGCTGGCAAATGGTAACTGTTACTCACTGGAGCCATGGAATCCAGAATGTACAACTGGTATGTCCTTGTGCGTTAAATCACTGGGATTGTTGAAGCAAAATAAGACAATGATGACAATGAGGTGACAAGGAGCATGTGCACAATTCTTTTTCTCCTCCAGAGGCAAAGAATGCTTTAAAATTTCGGTGGATGCAGGAAACGGGACGTGTCTCAGTGGGGCCACATTCTGCATTGGCACTGTGCAGATGGCAAGTAGAAAACACTGCTTGTATAAATTGTTCTTTGTTTTTCAGATCCAAGCTTGTACATAAGAATTTGTTTAGAAGCAGATAGTTTCCTGCAAAGAAAGGGCTTTATATGCCTTCCTACTGGCAAAGTGCAGTAATCCCTAAAACTCCATATTTTTATGTGAAATGAAGTCTTTACTCGAAAGCTTGTTCCTGCCAAACACAAATGGCCTTAGGCCTGTGAAAATTCCTGTTTGTTTCTGCCTGTTCCAGACTTTCTTCCCTGATCCTCTCAATCTGCTCATCAGCTATGCCTCTGGACCCACTTCCATGCCCTTTCCAATTCCAGCCCTTTTTCTAACTAGCTAACAGAAATAACCTCTGCATATGGCACAATTTAAAGACCTATTCTAGCAATTAAATAAACATTAGGAGACATATCTTGTGTGATGCAAGGGTCATTAAATCAGTTTAATTGGTGTCCTGTTGTGTTTTTAGTTGGGTTTGGTGTCCTCAGAGTGTTTTTAGTTATTGGCAGTGAATGAACATTTGTAGTTAATTTGCATGAATTTCAGTTTCAGAAGTGGTTGGTTTGTCAGTTCTAATTAAAAAAAAAAA
>VWZT01009822.1:208848-230547 GCA_013397055.1 Pachycephala philippinensis
AAAGTCAGCTACATCTTTTATTTGCCAATGACAAATGATTTCTTGCCCATGGTCACCTTTAAGAAAGGATGGCATTTTATTACTATGTGCAAGTTCTGAGAGAGTGTTTTTTTCCTAGCATTCACACCTGGGTTGCAAAATTTGTGCCTTTCTCTTCCAGTAAACAAGAACAGTTTATTTGTTGTGGGTTTGAACGATTTTACATATGCTCGCAATCCTGAAAAATCTTGGAGAAACTTACCAGTTTTTCTGAACAATCTATCAAGAGATAAAATAATTACCAGCATATTCACTGGAACTGGTAGATCTTTTTCCTAGAGGAAGCCCATCTGTTTCTTAGACCTCTGCCCACCTTACCTGAAAGCACTTGTGTCTCTCTTTAAGGATCTGTATTCTTCTAAGTTTTTAACATCCTTCCTCGTAGAGTTTATCTTTTTCTTTGTCCTAAAGTGCTGTTTCCATTGCTGTTTTTAAAGCCTTTATAAACCTGAATAAATTGGCTGCTGTTACAATTACTGCAGTGGATATATCTAACTTGGAAATAGTCTGCCAGTCTTCAGTATTCCTTGTGGAAGGTATCATGCTTTGTAAAAATGGTGAGCACAAGGACAAAGGAGCAGGCTAGGTTTGGTTTATTTCTCTGTCTAAACCAAAAAATAAGAATTGAGATTAGTTGTTAACTTAAACTAGATCCCGACTTGGCAGCAGTAAGAAGAGGAGGAGACTACTCAGGGCTTAAAATGGTAAATTCTTTCATATATGTTTCACAAGTTGTAGGCAAAATTTAATCTGGTACTTGGATGAGGCACAGGACTGCTTGTACTAGATCTATATTATGTAGGAAAATTATATACAGTAATGCTTTGAAAATACCCATATAGGGGAAGAAAAATCACAAAGGACATTAAGTTAACCTGACCTTTGGATTTCTGGACCAAAGCCTGACTCCCAAAATCAGTCAAACTGGTACACAAACTGTAATGTTCTCCTTTGTTTTATTACCAGGACTCCTAAATTGAATTACAGCCTCACAGCTTGTTGTTCCCTACTGTTTGTTCTTCATGCAAACTGTTTATGTGCCATCATGATCTAGAGCTATTTTTGGCACAGCATTAATCTTTTTGTAATGTGACCTTGCCTTGTTAATACTTCCTCTCACAGAGTTTATGAGGGGCTTGTTGGCTTTGTGCTCTGAAGCGCTGACTCCAGCTCTCTGGACACACTGTCTGCTTGTCTGAGTGCGAGGGTTATGCCTGGATTTCTGGTGACCTGCTGGGCTTCAGCGAGGTGGTTTATGGTAGAGAGAGTGAAAAACTCCAGGCAGTGTAATAGGTCTGACAGCCACTTCCACGGTGTCTGTGGTATTACAAAGGAAAGTGCTGTCAAAACAGCAACGCCATGAGAGATATTAATGAGAAAGTTCAAATGAATGGGGCTTTGAATAGGGGCAGTCTGATGACTAAGGAGAGGCTGGGACGCATTTGCATTTGTCATGCCTGTGCATGAGTAGTACTGGAGTGGGGGCATACTCCTTTGGAAATGCCACCATGAATGCAGTATTAATACTTTGGTGACATAAGTAATTCTCAGACCTCCCACCACAACATGCCGAAATAGCTGTTTCTCAGCTCGCTGATGCTTTTTATGTTACATTCCATTCCCCACTTTGTGCTTTGTCATTCCCATTTCAAGCTCGTAATTGTGCACTTGGAGAAAGTCTGCCTCAGTTAATGAGAGTTGTTCCAATTTAGATAACAGAGGGTTTTCTGCCAGAATTGACATACTGTATTTTAATAAAAATTAATGAATACTTCTAATCATGTTACTTATGAATGTGTAATCATGAAGCAATTTGATATTACACAGTCAGATAGCAAAAGAAATATGAAGATAGGTATAATCATTAAATTTCCGTAGCTGTAATGATTCTGGAATGTAAGCAAGGACAGTGCTGAAGGGGGAAGTTCTGCCTTGTCTTCAACTGATCAGTTGTAACTGGAAAAAGTCCATGAGGAAAAGGTCCTCCACAGGCCTGCAAAGACCCACATTTTAAAAATGACCCCAATTATCCTCAAGGCAGAAATAAAATGCTGTTGTTTGACTTAGAGTGTGGATGGAACACCGTACACTCAAAATGGAAATAAATGCTCCCGGTCCTCCAGCTCAGCACTTCTTTGAAACGCACAGCTGTCCTCTGTGGCTGAAAAGTGCTTAGTAGTATTTGTGGACTGAAACACCCAAAAAACAGATGCATTAGGACTGGATTCTGCCATTTTAAAATTTTCCTCTGTAATTTAAAGCAAAAGATGGAAAAAAAATTACTACGTTGCAAGGTCTAAACAAGTCTCAGATTCTGAGAGACAGTCTTTATTTACATTATCTATAAAAATACCAACATTTTTATACCCACGGTTGCACTCAAAAAAGAAAGTTACTAGCTTTTGTCTAAATGTTGATAAGGTAGAATTTAAAAATCCAATTCTTAAAGAGCTTGGCAAGCAGTATATCTGTGTATACAGACTGTGTATATTTTATTTGTCCCGCCAAAATCTGTATGGTAATTTCTGTATAGATAGATTAAGTCCTAAGAAGTGGTCCGGTACAGTTAAGGGAAAAAATAACAAATGTTCCAGAATCTTACTTTGCAACCCCACCATCTCGTGGCAGTCTGTGGTATTGCCTTAGAAAATAATAATTTAAAAATTAGTTTAAAATATTGTGTATGTGTCTCTTTCTGCTGATTGCGACCTGGGTTCCTAATCCCGTTTTATAAAACACCTTTCTATATACTTGTAAATACAGCATGCGCTTCAGGAAGTTAATTTGAGAGTTGAAACTTCTCAGTTTCCTTCCTCCACAGCATCCTGTCTCCCCATTTCTCTCTCAGTTCTTCCATGGTAGACCCACAATTTTTGGCACTCAGTTTACCTCTCGCAGTGATAATCTAACAGTACTTCACACTGGAAAAAGAAAGTTTATAAATTGCAGTCATTTTCAGGGCTTCTGTCCCCTTCTTCAGCCTTTTTATCTTTCAGTTGCTGTGCCCTCTAGGAACAAGTATTCCACAGTGAGAACTGGTGTAAAATTATTCTTACATACTGCATGAAGCATGATGCTGGCAGTACAAAGAAGGGAAGATGTTACTGCATAATCCCCTTACCAAGAGACCTGTGTGCCAACTTCTAATTGTTCTTCAGTAATTTCCCTCACTTAACCTCTTTGATTCTTTTATTTTGGAAAGACCTCTCCAATTTTGTGCAAATAGACTCTGAAAAATGTGGTTAAGTTCTTCAGCTAGGTGTGAGGAGTTTCCTTGCTTAAATAATAAAACCAGTATTAATAAAATCTTCAGAAAGACAATCAATGCTGAATTGGGAATAGGTAGAACAGAAAGGTTAGAGGCCAAATTTGAGCTAGCATTTGAAATCTCCTCAGAGAGTACAATCATACCTAGTTCCTTGCCAGTAGTTCCCCACATTTGTTATATATGCATCCAAAAAGTGGGGTGGGGTAAAACCACTGTTTTGAATTCAAGCCACTCTACAACAGAGGGTTGCAATCAAGAGATTAGAATTTGAACTCTCTTTAAAAATGTGGGTTTGCATTAGTGCTTTATGGAGTTTCTCTAGAAAACACTTTTTTGAATTTGGGCTGGGAATTATTCATGCTTGAATTAGAAATGTTTTCTGTGAATTCATTTTGAGGTGTTTGGTGGTGGTGAACATTTGAATATATACAGTGCTTTATCACCTCTCTTTTGTTTTGACATACCATACAACATTACTCTGGGTTGTTCCCACCATTCTTGTTAAGATTTAACTTAGTAAAAGCCATTACTGTTTTAACAGATTATTCCAAAATAATGATTAACATACCTCTAGCAAAGCTTAAGTGCCTCAAATACCAGTGATTCCCTTTGAGACACTGTGAATTTAAAAATATACTCCACGTGTGAAGTCTTCAAATAAAAAGAAAATACATAATAATGCACATTGTGGGGATGTGTGTGCATTTTCTGTTTCTTATTAATGAAATGAGCAAAATTTAGTGTCCCCTTCTTTGATTTTTCAGAAATCAGAGTGAAAGATAGCAGCTTGCAGTACAAGTCTTTATCTGAACTGGGGAAAGAACGTAGAACATTCCAGTAAGGATTTGAATAAATGCCTGAGTAGCTAAACTCAGAGATGGAGCCAGACGTAATGCAAGAGAGATTTCTTCATGCTAACTTGTGCCTTATATCTAATATGTACTTACTTATTTTCAGTTAAGTACTCCTAAGTTAACAGAATGTAACTTTACACACCACAGAAACATTGAAGCAAATGTGATTGCATACTCTGAACTTGTGATTTCGGTCCTTCTCCCTATGTTCTTACTTTTAGTGTGCCTGATAAACAGCTGAGGCTCCTAGTAGCTGTATCCAAAAATCCCTTAAATTTCTGCAAATGCAGTTGTGGGAAGCACATGTCATATCAGGTCTTTGACTGTTGGCCCTGTGATGTTACCTCTTGTGCGAGCATTCAGACATTTTCTGTTTGGTGCCTCAGCTTACTTGGTACAGGACAGAGCTAAAACTCATTTCCCAGGGATTTGTGGTTCTGAGTGTAAAGTATATCCAGGTTTTCAGTGTAAGAGTACAGCTGAAAGGCACAGTAGTCATTTTGTGGGAGCCCACAGGAAAAAGATGTGTCGGGGAAAGAGCTGTAATTCCAATAGGTAGACTTCAACTAAACACCTGTGGTATAAATGGTTTCCTTTAAAACCTGCTTCCTGAATACTGGTAACAGAGGAGGTGGTGATACACTGGGATTGAGACATGCAGGGCATGTTTTGGGAACTGGGGCCATCTCTAGTAGGAGAATAATCCCCACTGTGTAAATGTAATGCCTGGTTTCTGGCTCAGGTGAAAATGAAAAGCGTCATTTGTAAGATTAATTTTGCATGTCTGAAGGGAGGTGCTTGTCAACAAGAGCCAGGATCTGTCTCCTCCATGCCTGTCTCTGCAAACAGGGTCTTATGTGTAATTATTTATGGTAATAAATCACTAGAGTTGACAGACATTTGCCTGTGGGTATCCTGAGTTCTTTATAGGACAAGAAAATCCAACAAAAAACAGATTACAGGTAGGGTTTGTAAATGTATATATTGCTGATGAGTAAAATGTGGGGTGACAATGGAAGAGTGGCAGGTTTTAGCCTGTCACTGTAACAGTATCATCCTGATTCCCATTAATGAGTTCTTGTATTCCACCCCAACAGCAACACAGATGTGCACACGGTGGCTTCACTGCTCAAGCTGTACCTAAGGGAACTCCCAGAACCAGTCGTACCATATGCAAAATATGAAGATTTTCTTTCCTGTGCCAAAATGCTCAGCAAGGAGGAAGAAACGGTGAGTTGGTAACTCAAGTAAGATGAAATAAAAGGCTGTTCGAGTTTTCAGGAGAGAAGCTGGTGGTTGTCCTAATTTAAATGAGCATCTATTAATTGAAGCAGGTTTTGTATGAAAGTTGTTGCCACCTGGGTCCTTTGGAATTCTGGTTAAAGGTGTGTAGCATAACCTTAGCTGTATTTATTGCATGTCACTGAATTAGAGTTCAAGTAAACATCATTGTAGTCAATAGCTTCCATTTTGCATGGAAGAGACTTACATTTTCATGAGCTAGATTCTGAACTATAAAAGGAAGGGTCTTGATGGTTGCTATTCAACTCTTGCTGTTAAATCAAAAGTCATTTATTAGTCAGAATCTAGTATGGACCTGAATTGAGTAAAATAACCAAGTAGTTTCTTATAGGAAATGTCAGCTGGTTCAAACCAGAACTGTTCCTGGAAGCCTGGTTATCAGCAGGAGGAATGGAGCTGCTGGTCAAAAATAAAAAAAAGGAAAGAGTGAAAGAAAAAGAAAAGACATGATGAAACCAAAATATTTATTTTCTTGTATATTTTTTTTTCCAGAGCTAACCCTAGTTACCCAAATCCAAAATGGGTTCTACAAGCTGTTCTGATCATAACCTGTATTTAATGCTGCAGTTTCAGTGGTGTGTTTGTTGTCTTGTAATTCAAATTGCTGACATTTTTTTTTTAAATCTCTGATAAAATACTAAAAAACTATGCCTACTCTCTCTTTATTTTTCCTTAAACCTCTTAAAGGGCCTGAAAGAACTGGTGAAGCAAGTGAAGAGCCTGCCAGCTGTCAATTACAATCTGTTGAAATACATCTGTAGGTAAGTGCTCTTGCAAGAATATCACAATGATATTTATAGGTGTGAGCTGACAGACAGACCTGTCTGTGTGTGTGCCCTGAAGGAAAAACATTACTCACACTTGGAGGACTGGTGAACTCAAGTGAAGGTACTAGAACTGTAGATTTACTGCATGACTAATTAGTAATTTGCTCCATCAAGATTGTGACTTTTCTTTTGTAAACAGGCAAGGAGTGCAAGAAAGTAGAAGTGAATATATTCTGTCCTCTTGATAGGACACTGTTTTTCCCATTTCTAACTGCAGTTACTGGCTTTGTTTACATTTGGAATGCAGTACTTAAACTATGTTCAGGAACAATCACGTGCTTTGACTTTTTTTGCTTTAATTTCCTCCTTACATGTTCCTTAAGGACCTCTTTCTTCCCCACAGATTCCTTGATGAAGTCCAGTCATATTCAGGTGTAAACAAAATGAGTGTACAAAACCTGGCTACAGTTTTTGGCCCCAACATCCTGCGCCCCAAAGTGGAAGATCCTCTGACTATCATGGAAGGTGAGCTTACTGTACCTAACTTGTAAGGGACAAGAAGAAGGGTCTTTAGCTTTATTACCAGCACATACCAGTCCATGCAGTATGTGCAGTAAGTTCCATATATCTGTTATATAGAGACAGAAATTTTCAACCTGCATGAGCTTTTGGGTTAAATCTTGCAGGTTACTATGAAAGGTACTGAAATGTGCAGCATTGCAAACAGACTTTGCATGAGATTGTTCTGCCCTGGCAACTTCATTAAACGTGGACCTTCTGTCTCAAAACTTCCTGCAAACATGGCATGTTTTTACTCAGCATGTGCAGTTGGAGTGCAGTTAATATTTCACCTGTGGTTCTTGAGGACGAGGAAAAGTCCAGGTTCACACTGCAGTGACCCGTGTAGAACCCCCACAAGGTAGTTGTATATTACATGCCTTCCTGAACAACAGGAATCAATTTACCAGCTGCATGCTCTCACTTACAGCCATGTTCAGCTGTGGCATTTTGCTGTGATTAAGGTAAAAATATGGACGTGGCCGTGTCCTCCTATAACTTCCTTCTAGACTTAGTCTTTGTGGCTTTAACTCTCCGTGAAGTACACAATGCCTTTTCTGCCATCAAACATGTTTTGTTTAATGTGTAGGATTTACTCAACTTTCTCGAAAATTAGGGCTGTAGACAGACTGTGCACTGAAAATGTTACCAAAACTCAAAAAATGCAGTTTTCATAGTTTATTTGAGAGTGTATGGAATTACTCTTTTCCTGTGAGTATGACGCTTTTTCTCTTCCCAGATACAATTCCCTGTACACTTTGTTCATTTATTTGTTTTTCTGAAGTTTTTCATTTCCTCCTTCTAGCCTTTAATTCTTACCACAACGACTATGTTGTTGTGAACAGAAACAAGGCATTTCCAAATCATGTGTGAAATCTGTGAAGCAGTAAGTAATCTGAGCAACACTCCAGCCTGCTTATCAACAGCCCTAGAATTAAAATGATGGTGCTTGTTGTAGGAAATGGGATGGATACTACATTCTCTGTAGGAAAACACATACACTTTTTCAACTAATGAGAAGCGGGTTTGAGTCAACAGATTTATGGCCTCTTTTAAGCACAATTTTAAGATTTGACGTAAGACAGTGCTGGTTTGCAATTGGGCTACGCAAACTTAAATGTGTAGGGACTTTGAACAAAGACTACACATTGATTGGTGCTCATGGCCAACCCTTTATCATTTCTCTTTGCTTTTTGGAAGAAACAGAGTGCTTTTCTTGCACAACCATTCAAAATCAAACATGCAGCTATGGGGAAACATATCTTTATGGTGGGGATGAGGAGTTGGTTTTGTTTGATTCAACAGAGATTTTCTTCAGAATTCAACCATGGGGAAATTTTTTCCTGTCAAATGCAGTCATAAAAGTTGCCTGAGGACAAGGCAATGTTTGTAGTAAAGTTCTGCACATTATAGGTAATGTTATCAGAAGGAATGCAGCTAAGTGTGCCATGGGAGTAGCTAAGTGAATTTTCCTACTACCTAGTTCTAATGTGTCATTTTGCTTTAGCAAACAAACAAGTGAGAACAGCTAAAAAAGATGTTGAGTACTCACGTTGAATTGATTCTTGGTACTTGTATTTTAAAAGGGTGGGATATAAAATACAGAGTATTACAAAGGAGTTGATGTGAAATTATTTTGCACAGTGGGAAGTTATTTGATTAGAAGAGTGCAGCATGCCTCTGAAAGCCTTTTAGCAGTTTAAAAATGAGGTGGTTATTGTAACTACCTTGACCTTGTTCTTGAAATATTCTTAATAATCCTTAATGAGGGTCTACTTAGCAAAAGAGTTGCACATCCTTATCATGCCAAGTCCAGTTCTAAATGCTAGTGTGTAAACTACAGTGCAGTAAAGTGTTGTGCACACCAAGGGGCTGTTCTTTAGGAGGAAAGGTGGCCATCTATTACAGGAAGCAGCAAGCTGTGGTCCTGCATTACTTCCATAGTGTGCTGTAATGTGGCATAGTTCTCTGGCTGCATACAGTCTCACCATGGAGTGGTTAAAGGCATTCACATTAAATTAATTCTGTCTCATTACTGCACTGTTTTGCTTCAGAAGACTAAAATGTCGGTTCCAGCAGTGCAAATCCCTTGCCTGCCCATTTGCTGTTAAACTGCCAAAGACAAGTGCTGTGCCAGAATGAGACTTTGGTTTTAAAACGTTCGCCACACTGAGTGGAAAGATATCACTTAGAATGATGTTACCATGTTCTACTCCATTATCTCCTCCTGTGGTCTTTGTGGGATGCAGTTACTGTCATGGTAACAGCTTCTTTGCAAATGTTCCTGTTGTTTTTAGGGGTCTGTGAGGCCTTGCTGGCTCGGTGTGATGGAAGGAAGAGGTAGTGCTGATGTGGCCCTGTAGCCAAGAGTCACTTCAGCCTTGTTAAACATTCGGGGTGTTACACAGGTGGATGCATTGTGTCAATGTTTGTATCAGCTGAATATTTGTTAAGTATTTGTGGAATCTGATAGATAAAATATATTTATGCCTTAAACAAAACAGGCCATTCACAACCACGTGCTTGGTGTCTCCTTTCAGGTACAGTAGTAGTCCAGCAGCTCATGTCACTGATGATTAGCAAACATGAAGAGCTGTTTCCCAAGGATATTTCCCAAGACCCTCAGATGGGACCTGAGGTGTGCAACAACAACAACGAAATTCCAAAGAAAACCACTGCAGGGCAGCTACAGAACAAAGAGAACAACAATACCAAGGAGATGGCAGTGAGACGCTGCTCTTGGGACACGCCCGAGTCTCCCCAAAGGGGAAGCATGGACTGTGAGTCTCCGACTGCTCTGCCAGGCAGCAAGACAAATAGCCCCAGGAACAGCATCCAGAAGCCAGATGTCACCAGGAGCCCGCCGCTCATGGTGAAAAAAAATCCTGCTTTTAATAAAGGTAGTGGCATAGTCACCAATGGGTCCTTCAGCAGCTCTGTGGAGGGCCCAGAGAAGAGCCAGACCTTACCAAACTGCTCCCTGCAAACCAGGAGAACGTCGTCCCTGAAAGGGCTGGTGACCAAGATGGGGACACACAGCGTGCAGAACGGAGGGGTGCGGATGGGCGTGTCCAGCACGGACGGGCACAGCAACACCCTTGGCAGCCGGAGCCCGGGCTGGGTGCCCAATGGCTACGTCACTCTGAGGGACAACAAGCAGAAGGAGCCGTCGGTGGGCGAGTCAGGCCAGCACAACAGGCTTTCCACCTACGACAATGTCCACCAGCAGTTCTCTATGGTGAACTCTGATGACAAACAGAGTGTGGACAGTGCCACCTGGTCCACATCCTCATGTGAAATATCCCTGCCGGAGCACTCCAACTCCTGTCGCTCATCCACCACCACCTGCCCTGAGCAGGACTTTTATGCGGGTAACTTTGAAGACTCTGTGCTGGATGGGCCACCACACGAAGAGCTCTCTAACCCGGGTGACTATGAGAACAAAAGTGACAGGAGGAGTGTGGGGGGCCATAGCAGCCGAGCCACCAGCAGCAGCGATAACAGTGAAACGTTTGTGCCCAATAGTACCAACAACCACAGTGCTTTGCACAGCCTGGTGTCCAGCTTGAAGCAAGAGATGGCCAAGCAGAAACTAGAATATGAGACAAGGATAAAAAGGTAAGATGATTTGGCGCTCTGCAATCTGACTGCCTTTTGCAGAGTAAATTCAAGTTTTCCCTCTTGTGATTTGTGCAGTCACTGCTGTGTCACTCACTAGGTGCTTGCCAGTGGGTTTGTCATCTTTCAGTGTTGACATTGCTTCAGTGATACTGTGACCCAGAGTAGTTTTGTTTCCGAGCAATTGTTTGCCATGGTTGTGACATGCTATCCTGTTGGTGTCAAAAGTAAAGCCTGAACCTTGTGAGTGTCTGTATAAAATCTAATCAACAAAATCAGTAGGCTCTCACAGTGTTTCCATTAGTTCATGCCTGTTCTCCAGAGAAAGGCAACTGAGTGTCACCTTTCACTGAAAACAATGTTGTGGCATGTTCCACCTGTAGTTTATGGGACTGGGGAGACTGCTGGACTCCTTTCCAGTCCTCATTCCTCTTGAGAAAGTGCAGCATCTGGGAATTAACTCTACTCACGATCCTGTCTTTGCTCTGATGCTGAGCGTTTTCCTTCACAGCTCAGACCTGTTAAAAGAGGACAAGGGAGGGATTTGTCTTTGTCTACAGAGAGTGCAGACTCTGCTCATACAGAGCAAGGTTGCTGGGGTGGGTGGTTGTAATGATCAGTGAATAACCTCAAAGTCTGGCCTTAGCATTAATTAGTGCACTCAGCAGTGCAGAGCTGAATGTGCTCTCTTGTAATAAAGGTTCTTCAGTCAAGCTGTTCGGGACCTTCTGTTCTCACCTCTGTTCAAGTCTTTCTGTTTTGACCTCTGTTACACAGCAGCTCTGTGCACTGGTACCTCTGGCACTGCAAGTCATGGATCACAGCGTGAGAGCTGCTGACAACAGCAGCTGCCAGTCAAAGTGCAGCACACGGAGTGTTGCAGTCTTTCTCCTGCATCACTATTTTCAGCACAGTGTGCAGTGCAGTAGAGCACTTCATAGAGGGTTTAATAGGTGTGATGACTGTGTGTTTAGTACCATTAACATCACAGAATCATAGAATGGTTTGGGTTGGAATGGACCTTAAAGATCATCCAGTTCCAAACCCCATGTCATGGGCAGGGACACCTCCCACTACACCAGGTTGCTCAGAGCCCCATCCAGCCTGGCTTTGAACACTGCCAGGAATGGGGCATCTGTAACTTCTCTGGGCAACCTATGCCGGTGCCTCATCACCATCACAGTAAAGAATTTCTTCCAAACATCTGATCTAAGCCTACTCTCTTTCAGTCTGAAGCCACTCTCCCTTGTCCTATCACTACAGCTCCTGACAAAGAGTCCCTCTATGGCTTCCCTGTTGGCCGCCTTCAGATACTGGAAGGCTACAAGGAGATCTCCACACAATGTTCTCTTCTCCAGGCTGAGCAGCCGGGTCTTTCTCAGCCTGTCTTTGTAGGGGCTGTGCTCCAGTCCTCTTAAAACTTCATGGTCCTCCTCCTCTGGACTTGCTCCAACAGTTCCATGTCCTTCTTATGCTGGGGGCACCAGAGGTGGACACAGTGTTCCAGGTGAGGTCTCACTAGGGCAGAGCAGAGGGGCAGAATCCCCTCCCTCACCCTGCTGGCCACGCTGCTTTGGATGCAGCCCAGGGCACAGTTGACTTTCTGGGCTGTGGGCACACATTGCCAGCTCATGTTGGGTTTTTCATCAACCATCACTGCCAAGTCCTTCTTTGCAGGGCTGCTCTCAATCTCTTCTCTGCCCAGCCTGTAGGTGTGCCTGGGATTGCCATGACAGAGGTGTAGGACCTGGTACTCGCTTTATTGAACTTCATGACACACATATTTACAGATACGTGCTGGTCCATATTGGCAAATAGATACAGCAGGCAGATCAACTGAAGAAAGGAGACTGGCAGTGAAACAAAGGCATTCATGGCACTGTTCTGACTTCGTGGGTGACACTAGTGCAACTAGCAGCAGCCGGGTGTCAACACTTCCAGAAGTAAAAGGAACAGTTAGCTTACTCCTGGAGAATTAGATGGAGCTGTTTGCTTCTGTGCCTTTTGCTCTCAAAAAGGCGTTTTCTAAATCAGCTACCAAAGAGACAATGGCATTTTTTTAACAAGCTACCAAAGTGCTTGCCCTGTGAGAACATTTCTTTTATGAAGCCATGGTTTGTAGATATGCCCGTCAGAAATTCAGTCCAAGCTTTATAAATGAAAAGACGTGTACGAATTTGTTGGCAGTGTGCATTTCTGCTTGAGTGAGTGAGGAGTTCTGCTCAGGAGCTGTCTGCTTTTATCTCCTTCATGCAGCTTGGAGCAGAGAAATCTCACCCTGGAGACGGAAATGATGGCCCTGCATGACGAGCTGGATCAAGAGCGGAAGAAGTTCACAATGGTAGAAATCAAAATGCGTAACGCAGAGCGGGCAAAGGAGGACGCAGAGAAGAGGAATGATATGCTGCAGAAGGAAATGGAGCAGTTTTTCTCTACTTTCGGAGAATTGACAGTGGAGTCTCGCAGACCAGAAAGAGGCAACACCATCTGGATCCAGTGAGCTTTGGAAGCATAGACTGTGGGACTTGAGGAAGGGCTTGGGGGTATTATACTGTATCAGGTGGCTGGTCACCTGTCTGAGGCTAGTACTCAACAAAACGTTACAAGCCCTTGAAGGAAGAAATCATACATACATTAAGCACTCGTATTTACAGTGTGTACTTACCAAGTTATACTCTTTGAATGCTTCATGAGACTACTGTCAAGTGTTACAACTGGATATGTGTATATAAATTTAAAAACCACTTTAGAGCAAGAGATGTATCTGAAGAAATATTTTAATGCAAGTCTTGTATTTAAACTGGTAAATTGAAATGTTGTTGCAATCAAGCTTTATATAAAGGCTTTTCTCCCTTGCACTTAACATAATAAGCTATTTTTGGCATTGTGTTACCATCAGCTTATTTTGTATATCAAATTTTGTTTTTGTTTTTGTTTTGTTACCCCTTTTGCTGGGGAGTGAAGATAAACAGATATGTTAAGGTAAATGTGTGGATGGCTAGCCCTGATTTGCGTCGCTTCCAAACAGCAGGATGAGAAACTGAAGTGTGCTGTGGGCAAAATAAAGCAGTACTGGTTTCACAGAACTGATGGCCAAGGGAGAAAGTTCCAGGGCACCCCTATTGTAAAATAACACGGATATGAAGGATATGAAGTCAGCCAGATTGGGGCCAGTGACAATGGGGTAAACAGCTGCTTGTTTGGGAACAAACCTGGGTGGCCAAGTAAGAAGTTGGGAGAGGGCAAAGGGGGACTTAAGGAGAAGTTAATCACATGACCAGAGTTTTTGGTGTACCCTGAAGAAGCCCTGTGCCTGATCACTGCAGCGATTCAGAGCAGGGATATAAACCAGTTGTTCAGACCATATTTGCATCTAACTTACCTCTGCACTGTGGGTGAAAGCAAGTCCTTTTTGTAGTGCTGGTGAAGGGACACACAGAGAGGTTTAACTGGAGATTCTGGTAGCCCTATCAGTCTGATGGGTATTGAAAAAATGACAAAAAAAATACGTCCACAGTAGAAGTTACTGGGGCAACTGGTAACAAACAGTAAATAAGGAAGAAAACACACCAACATATTCACCACTTGCATTTACTGTGTATATTAGCGAGTTACCACACTGTCTGAATGCTTCAAGAGATTACTGTCAAGTGTTACAACTGTGAAAGTGCCAGGCTCTCAGCATCACCAAAGGAGCACCTAGAGGGAGCAGCCTGGAGTGTCACAGCATGCAGAGTGCCAGTGGAAAAGAAACAGTAGAGCCATCCTGTAAATTAATAATTTGTTTGGCATCTTTAAATACAGTGAGTATAACCAGTATTTTCTACACCGTGTTAAGGCTGTTTGGTTTTAACTTTGAGTTTAAGACTGCAAGCAGTATGATTGGACAGGGTTGTTGAGAGACCTTATCATTAGAGAGGGTTGTTGAGACATCTTGGCTTCCCTCTAGTGTCTCTTAAATATATTGCAGTTATTTTTTAATTCCAGTTGAGAAAGAATGATGAAGGCGGCTTCAAAGAATCTTCTTGGTTATAGTATGGATATTAAATAAGTATTAATTGGATGTGGGAATTATACTGGGAAGCAAATATGGGGTTTTAAATTTCAGAGAAATACAGAGAAATATGTGGTGCTTGTGGCTGCATCAGTTGTGTCTGGTGAGGTTTAGAGTCCCCAGTCAGGGCAGCTGTTGTACTGATTGCTGTGAACATGTCTGGTGCACCTCCAATCTGTGTGTAAATCAGAAAAAAGATAGGGAGAGATCAAGGTATGAGGTGCGTGTTTTACATCAGTTAGCAGCAATCACAACATATACCCACAGTGGTGAGAGAAGGAAACAGATTACTATGTTAATTCTGATTTTTAAAATTGAATGAGAGACCTTGCTAACTGATCCAGAAGGCTTCACAATTTAAGCAGTATCTGACATCTGTTGACATCAAAGTCTTTGAGATAAGTATTTTCTTAACTGGAATTCCTTTTTTTTACCCTAGATGTACACAGTAGTGAATGCTTCTATCAAACCTTATGTTGGGTCGGATTTGTCTGTTTGTTTGAAGCTTGACTTTGCCTAGATTTGAAACTTACCTTTATGTTTCAAAAGGCATTGCAGTCAGTTCCTCAAAGAATGTTCAAATTCCAGTTACATGACTAAGCACTGACACCCAAATTTTTTGCTTTGCAGTCCAGAACAAGACTTCACCTCACTGTCTCTGCAGAAATCATCTAGACAGGTGGGGAACTTGAGCAGGCACAGCAAACTTAGAAAACATCACTGACAACAGATGTCCATTCCCGTCATGATCCATCTAACATACCCCACTCCTCCTGTGAGATTCCAGCAGCATTTAGGCTGTGGTGATAAAGTTTATTTATGTCCTTTAAATGGTCATCTTCATGCTCCTGTTACATCCTAGTTCTTCAACAGCGCAAAGTCCATGATGTTTCTGACGTTCGGAATCTAACACTTGTCACTTCTCAGCTGTAGGATACTGTTCCCACGTGGCCCATCACCCACGTGCTGCTCTGTTCCCTTTAGCATGTCCAGCATGTGTGTGAAGTGACCTCCTGGGGAGGGCATGCTGATGGAGCCAAGTGGCCAAAGGATAAAATCATGCTCCCTCTCATTCAGTGTAGTGGAAAGGAGCAAGATTTAGTCACAAGATTAAGCTTAATGCAGACTGAGCCCGAAGGCTCTGAAAAAAACTATAAGGATTTCATGCAGTGCATTTGTAGATCAATGTATCTCATAAAGGCAGTTTTTAGGATGGTTAACTGCTAAGGTATTGAGGATAACTGAGACAACTGGTTTTATCACCAGTTTGTGTAATGAAACAAGTCAAGTCATTACAGGCCAAGCTAACAGTGTTACCTGCTGCAAGAGAACACTAAGTTTCAGGTATCAATTAAAATAAGGTTAATAAATTTGCTTTCAGCTCTTCCTCACAGGTCTGTTAGCTCCCCAAGTTAATAACCTGCTGTATGAGTTCACTGGCCGGCTCCAAGCTGAGAATGGCAGAATAGCTCAGCTCTTCTAGGACATTGTCCCTCTGCCTCATGCGCAGTGCATGAGAGGCAATGCTTCTACGATTAATCAGCGTGGATGGTGGGAAAAAAAATCTCTTGAGCTGATGACCACCTGGTCCAATCACAAGATTCACATTACATCCAAAAGCATGATTTCAGGACAGCACACACCAGCAGGCTAGAGTTGAGGGACAGAGAGTAAGAGAGGGATGCACACTTCCCACTGTTAATCACATCTCTGACCACATCACCGGAGCACTGGGATGGGTGCTCGTACCCTTACGTGCCTTTGCACAGCAGACTGGAAAAGTGGCAGACACACCCTATAACTCTCAGTGTTAGATTCTGGTGTTCTGCTTTGAGAAGCTTTTGTCTCCCCTTCTGTTTGTGAGAGTCCTGCTACACATTTGGAGTATGCTCTGGTGCAGCAAAATAAATAAAATTACTACACATCTTTGCCACGTTGTTATTTCAGCATCTCAAACTCAGCAACTCGGTACCAGTTTCCCAAATACAAAGATTAATAAATAAATGCCACGTTAAATGATACGCAAAACTGGTGTGTTAGGTTTTCCTAAGAACAAAGAGGAAAGGAGCTTGCTGATATTACTGCTTTTAGGGTGTGTGAGCAGTACTTGATCTAGCAGTTAAAGTGCTGGTCCAGAAATTTTTGAGAAAGATACAAATTCCTAAAAAAATTTAATATTTAACAAATATTTCTTGTGTAGCATCCCTAGTGGGATGGAACAGAGGCGGGGTTAGGAGAGAATGAATAAACAGATACAGTGATTGGCACATTTTGACAGCCCAGTCAAAACAGTGAGTTGCCTCCAGCTGCTCTGCATTTCTGGATGAGTGAAACTCCTAATTAATTTCCTTTCTTGCTCTGAATTCCCTCTGCAGTCTGTCCATTGAAGAGGAGAGTGTCTTCAGACTCTGTGCCCCTGGCAAATCTGCAAGGAAGTAGAGGAGATGGAAAGGGGAGATGGGCAAATAGAAATTACATGTGCTTGTGATGTGGGCATGCAAAAATAGAGGAAACAGACGGGAGAGATGAGGAAAAAAAGGAAGTTAATATACCTGAAATTGCCGTGTGTAGGTGGTAGTAATTTGCCCTCTCTTTCTGAAAGCCTGTATCTACAAATGGGTTACTGTAGTTAATGTTGTGTTATCCTTTCAGAGCCTTTTTAGCTCTAAATTGCTTTGTGGGCTGACACCAGGAGCTGGGTCAGCTGTTTCACAGCTACTCGCCTTGCTTTTGTGGGTCCTGTCTGCCAGCAGTGTGAGTTCCTGTGGGAAAACACCCAGCAAAGCCATTGCTGCGGGAGCTGACGGGAAGGAGGGAGCCCAGAAGGCTGGGCAGTTCCCATGGGCTGCCAGCCCTCGCTCTGGGAACAGCTAATGGCTCCGGACTGTCATCCAGCATCTCTGGAGCAGTGCTGCTCAGGAAGTGAAATTCCATGCAGCAGATGCCCTGTTGATGCAAATTGCCGTAGCTATGCAGAGGTTTAGGAAGCGGGGGGAGATGCTGAGAGCTTTCCCTGCCAGGCTTTTAGAAGCTGTCATAATGTGTGTAATTACAATTAGCGTTGGTGATCTAGTTTTATTGGGAAAAGGCTTGTCAGCAATAAAACAGGTTTCTTTAGTATGCCAGTAATAATGGAGAGTGCAAACATTTTTTTGAGGCCAGAAACATGATCATGATGCAAATATATTCCTCGCTTTTTCCTAGAGGGATCCAGGATAATGAGCTTTATATGCAAGACAATTCCACTTCAGAATCTTCTAAATGCAAGAACGGAAAATCCTTTCTACCTCTGTGTATTACCCTCTTCATGTGAAAGACCTTTAAAGTGATTAATGTTCAGCAGGACTTTGTGTTGCAAATACTATTATGAGCATGGCTGTAATTTTTTAAGCATGTAGTATTTAGGAGGTGACTTGGCTTGGGACCAAAATAGGTAGTTTTGAGCACCAGTATTTTCTCTGTTGTTCATGTGACAAAGGTGCAATCTTGATTTTTCGACCTCAACAGTTAACATTTGCTGAAATGTAGTCTACAGTTCAGTCAAAATATTAGTGATTGTTGTGTGTAGCACTACTTGCAAATCAGTCTCCTTAAACTGTAACAAAAAATGTTCTCCAAATTGCTGAGCTGTGCCAGTAACTGGTATTTTTAATTGTGCATTCTTTGTATCAGGATGAATGACAGAACCTGGATTTTGGCAGAGCAGGATGACAAATGTAGTGCTGTTCCCACTTTTAACCTAGACTTAGCACTCTGGTGAGGTTTTGCTTAATTTCACCTTGCAGATGTGTGCCTTGTGTAACAATGAGACCTTACTCAGGGAAAAAGTTGTGTGTGGAAAACGTCACAAATTCACACCTCCCTCATTCCATAGCAGTTCACATGAGCAGACATGCCTTAATACTAATAGTGCATGTGGCTAATGGATATATTTGTATAGTTTAATGGTATTAATAGTGAGTGTATCACAATTGACTTAATTTATATTCTTCTGTCTGGCTGGAGGGACCTACATCAAAGGAGACTGGAATGGAAAGTAAGCAGGGTATGAACCATGGCAGAAATGAAGCATCTCTGCAGGCAATTCCAAAGGCCATTAAGAGAACAGTTCATGAACTATTAATGTATTTCTGTGCTGCCAGCTAGGCCTGTTTTTCCCAAGGCCCAAAAGCACACGGAGCTATTAAAAACCTTGTCTAACAAGAACAGAGGTGGAGACCTGCTAGTATCTACTGAGGAGGATATGCTGAGTAAAGATGGATAGCTTTGGATGCACTGGAGCCAGCGGGAGCTGGGTAAATTTGCAGCAGTTTGCAGGAGCAGGCACACGTCCCAGCTGAGGTTCTCATCCCTGATCCAGCCAATATGCCCAAGTGCCAAAGCAGGCTGCACTGGCTTGGGCACACAGCAGGGTACAAGTACTGCCCTGCTAATTCTGAAGCCTCCTCTGGTGCTTTTCCTTCTCTGTCTCTCTCCCAGCTCTGTAGCCACAGGAGAAAAGGGGAGGCAAGCGGGCTTGAGCCTTGTTTGAAAGAGGTGGTGGGTGGAGAAGGGAGTGATCCACCTGCTCACCTCATACCCAGCAGGTAAAGGAAGCTGGGAAGACACAGGTTTATGTAGCTGCATCAGTAGCTTGCCATGGGCACCGAGAGATGCCACCCTTCAAGTTGCTACCACGGGTCAGAAATTATTGTTATCATTACAGTGAGGGAACTGAGGGGAAATCCCTCTCAATTTTTAAAAATATGTAGTTTAGGACTTGTTGTTCATAAAAACTTTCTTCTTCTGTTTAGGTTCTGAGTTCTTCTGTATTGATTACACACACATTAGAGGTGTGTGGTGCTGTGGATTAACAGTGTGGCAGACTTTCGTTCCCTGACAGTTTCTGGGCAATTTTTTAAGAAAATGTAAACAAATTACTTGTATTCTACCTCTCTACTGTTTAAGTTCTATTGCCAAGGCAAACAGGAAGAAAGAAGGGGAAAAAAAAAAAAGAAAACCCAGCTACAGTTATAGTATCTGTTTCTTTGTTTAAACCTTATAATCTCAGTGGCCCTGTATAAAATTTGCAAATTTGTAATTTCAATGCACTGAAGCACGCCTCAGGCAAGTCCTGCTCTCTGCTGCTTTAGTTATACTTTGCAGTACTTAACAATAAACCTCATTGTTGCTGTGGGGAGCCAAATCTTCTGCAACTCAGCAAAGGCAGTTAAAAATGCAGGTTAGCAGGAGACTAATGCCCACAGTAGGCCTGTTGCAAACATTGATTTCCTACTTAGGAATTAAAAAAAAATTACGAATTAGTCAGTTGTGAATGTTACGTGTCTATTTTGCATTGATTTTGATATGAAATACCTGCAGAAGAGGGATGGATAGATAGTTAATAGGTGTGTGCTGAACACCTTTAAACAGGTCAGCAGAATGGCTTTGATTTGGCCTGAGAAGCTGGAGTCAGATCAGTGACCCACCTGAGGAGAGCAATAATGCATCACCTTCGTGTGATGGCTGACACTGAGGGTGGTGATGTTTACCTGAAAGTCTGTGATGCTACAGAAATACAAATCTGCTGTTGTCCTCTATGGAGTCTCCCCTAAATCATTCAGGGCCTAATTAAAGGCCTTAGATACTTATTAAAGACTTGATTTTTGGATCAAATGTGGCCTACAATCAACAGAAGGTGGCAAACAGGAACTATCTACCTTCTTGGGTAAGTTCCAGAAAACTGGCCACAATCTTGAGAACTTACTGGTTGTTCAGTGATTAATCTCTGGGCATCTGCTCTGTCGGATTTATTTCCTTCTTCCTGATCCTTGGCACTGCTTGTCTGGGGGAAGGTTGGTTTGCCTTGGTGTTCCATGTGTTGGGGCAGCAGGCACAGTACCATCCTAGGGGGTTGACATTTTACTTTGCTGAATGCACTTTTGCTGAACTCTTAACACTGAAGCACCACTTAACAATGAATATTCCCTAAGTTCTGATTAATGCATGGGGTGTGTGAGATGGGGACACAGTCAGAAGGCAAGAGAGACGTCATCCTGCTAGAAGCCGTGTAGCCACAAAACCCTATTCTTAGCACTGCAAAAGCTTCCAGGTGGATTATCCTGGACTCTGTGTGCACAGACATGCTGTCACAACCACGACAGTGCTGTGCAGACAGAATGTCTAAGTTTTTGCAGACTATTCAGTGCTGAATTGGCTGGTGTGGTGGAGGAGGTGCCAGTGCTTGTAGATCAAGGAGTAAAACTAAGAGCTCCCTAATTCAGAGGGGGACTGCCCAGGATTTTAGAGATAAATGCAAAACTTTCCACCCTATCTTTTTTTTCTTTTTTGTGGATGTGGAGGGGCAATTGAAAGGCAATAAAGGGAAAGAAAGATACCAATTTGTATTAAGACAGAAATGTCTGAGATGATACAGTACTGGGAAATTTCTGTGTCCTGAGCAGTGTGGTCTGGTAAAACAAGCCCTTTAAATGCTTCTTGAAAGATAGCTCCAGTCCTAGGTGCCTACAGGACTGACCCATGGAAACAAAACCCAGGTGATTGCTGAGAAATTGCCCAGAAATGCAGGGAGGAAAGGAATCAGTTGAACCATGGACCGTGTCTCTTTATGCAGTGACACTGAGCAAGGGAATGTCAAGGAAGCTTTCTTCCTACCTTGGGAATATACATTGCACTTGATCACACAGCAGAACTCTTTTCTTCTTGATGGAAAGTGCCTGGTAAGGACAAATACTATCTTCAAGGTAGACTCCAGACCTCCTGCTAGTTGTTTTGGCTCTAGGAAAGAAAGGTTTTCCGTGAAACACAGAAGTACTCTTGGCAGTGACCCTTTTTACCCTTATAAAATGTCCTCTTGGGCAATTGTAAATATCTTTAATATCTTTTCCCATAGGGTTCTAATAGCCATTGCTAAAATCTTCCTGGGCTACTTTTTGCCTGCTAACTCAGTTGACATCGCAGGTTTTCTGTGGACCACTAACAGCTCAGACCAAGTATTTGCACTGGCAAAACCCTATTGCAGAAATTATTAACCCTAAAAAAAGGCAGTCGCAGAGTAAACCTTGCAAATATAGATAGCTGTGATCCAAATCCTGGAAATGTCTGTTTGGATAAAACCTGTGTCCTGGGTTGCAGTATATTCTATTCCCATCTTCATGAGCTGCTGAGACCGGGTGTGGTGGTGTTCCCCTGCCTCCTCCCTCCGGATTATCTCCTGTTAATAGGCCCATCAGTGCCTCG
>VWZT01009822.1:231871-263910 GCA_013397055.1 Pachycephala philippinensis
AAAAAAGGCAAAAGCATTCCATTCCATTTTATATGTTTTGTGAAATGTGATTATTTAGTTCTGTCACCATGTACATGCCACTGTGTGTTCAGAGAAAGGGGTGTTGCTTACATGATTCCTTCAATCTCTCTGAAAGCAAGGCAGTTCTCCTCTGTGTCCTTCTACTTGGAAAAGAAAAATGGGGTGGAGCTTGGTGTAAGAGAATTTGCCCTGTAGCGACTGATCCATGCCTCAGTATTCTGTACTGAGAAATCCAATACCTTTTCAATCTCTCTTCTGCAGTTTTTAATTGCCTGATCATCTTATTCTTAACTTTCCCAGGTCTCCTTGTGCCTTCCAGTGATTAGGAGAGATGGGATTCAGCCATATTCCTGCCTTATCCCTGTGCCAAGAGGTTTTCAGCATCAGTGCAGATGCTTTGGTAAAGGGATTTCACTCTGCTAGCTGTCAAGTGTCGCACTAGATGCTTGTAATGCAGTGTTGCATGAGAGTGTGATTTGTTAAGAAAGCACATTGTAATGCAGGTTTTTAATCTGGGCACCAGTGTCAGTGAAGGATAACAACAATTTCCATGGCGTGTGGCTTCCTGAGGCTACAACACAGGTTCCATTTAGCACAGCACAGATCGTGTGCCAGTAAAGCTCACAGCTGTTAATTACAAACTTAGTGAAGGTTTATGTGAGTGCATGTGAGCACATCTGATAAGGACTGCATCTAATCCTGACTTGATGGGTGCTGATCACAGGCACTTCCCAATTGCCACGCTGGCATAGGAGTTTAGGAAGCACATTGCTGTTCAGAAATAATTCCAGTATATCCTGAGCAGTATTAGGGATCTGCTGGGCAGCCAGAGGAGGATTACTGTTTTTACATGTTGAATATTCTCCAGTTTAATCTGTTGGGATTTTTTTAATGGGGGACAGGAACATGGAAAATTCTGGTTTTCAAATACATGTAATCCATTTGTTATTAAAAAAGTGAACAATAACTTCTGATTATCCTCAAATCCATGAAGTGTTTCTCTCACATGACATGTATCAGAGGGTAGTGGGCAACAATCATCACATTTATCAACTTCGTTGGAAATCACCAAGTGCCTGTTAGCTTTTGCCTTTCAAAAAGCATGTCACATTGCAAAATTCCAGGTTTCCACCATCTCTGAAAAGTCAAGCCATGATTTAAATTTGAAATTACTAGAGGCAACACTCCAAGTGAGCTTTTTTATTGACCACCTCTTTTTAGGTCCCTGTTAATTTTGTAGCTTTCCTTTTTCCTGTTGTTTCAACACTTGCAGCAATCTGATACGCTTCTCCTATGCAAAAACTTTCTGGATTGGACCAGTATAACTGTAAGACATCCCTTTTTGCAGGTTCTTCTACTTCATTTTGCAGTAAGTTTTCCATGAAATCATGTTACAGCTCCTATCATACAAAGCATTTTGAGAGCTCTGTACTGGTGCCCACAGTTTTCATAAGGTGTTAATACCAGAAAGAAGAGTCCAGTACAAAATGCCATGCAGAACACCTTCCATGAGTTGCCGAAAAAGCGTTTCTAGGGAAGGTGTTTACTGCTGAGCTCAGAGGTTCACCCACTGGACTACGAGCAGGAAATACTGCTCTTTGTTTGCTTGTTTGTTCAGAAGAAAGGAAATCATATTTGCTGTTACAAAATCTAGCAATGGGTGCTATGTGCACTAAAATTTGAAGCTTCTCAAATGGAAATGAGAATTGCAAACCCAAACTGAGCCCCCCAGCTAAATCTTTTTGATGTGTTCATTAATTAATTACCCTTAGCTGAAGGAGATTAGACCAGACTTCAAAGCTGAGAAATATGCAAAGGAAAATACTGTATTAGACAAGAAAATTAACTGTAAAAAGTCTAGTTGAGTTTATTAGGGTCTTGCTCTTAGGAAAGTTTCACCAGCCATTCTAGTGAAGATCTAGAATTCCAGCTCTAGAAAGTGTTGGGGGTCTCAGACGTGTGTGTATTGTGCCTTTCAAAATGTGGTGCCATGTCGTTGTGGCGGTGCCAAGAGGTAGTGAAGGACTCTGAGACACGAGTGTGGTCAGCAGAAAGGAATGAATTATTTAATTAATAAAGGACGGGTTTTTATGTGTTTAGTTCTTTTAGTGTTTTCTTAAAAGGCAAGAGGTATTGGACTTCTAACTAACTACTTATCAGGGTGATTGGTCAATTCACACATCATTTTTTTTTTAGTTAGTATCACAACAATTCTAATTATATTTGCAGGTGTAAGATTAGCAAAGTCTGTTTACAGAAAACTTTATCATGTTTTGCATAGTTTCGCATGAGAAAAAGTAAGGCTCTCACAAACTACTGCTGAGAGCTGAAATCTTCTCTGCTAAGGCTTTTTAGCATCTATAGTGCCACAGCTAATTTAGTACAGCCTTCTGGAATTTATTTATAGTCAATCATACTTTTGCGGGGTTAGGGGGGACTGAAGCTTTCGGGGGTCAAAGAAGCCCTGGAGCTTGTCTTTCCTTCTGGAGATTCTGGATGTGTAGAGCTGTTAAGGTGCATCTAACCTAAGTCTGAGAGATAATAACAAAATGTTATTTAAATTAAATTTTCTTTGTAACCCATAAAACCAGGCACAGACCCCAAGCTTCTAAAATAAGTTTACAGATTAATTAAGATATTAATCTTTTCATCTGTAATTTCTGGTAACTGCAGGTGAAGCAGAACTATACAAAGGAAAGATGGATTACAGTTAAAATCCTACAACTCAGCCTTTTCTTATATCATTTTGCCAAGCACAAGAAGATTAAGCAAAGAAAACTAGCAGTGAAGCTGCAGACAATGTAATGGTTTGCAAATACATGTAATGGTTTTGCTGAATAATCACATTGGGCTGAAATCAGCCAGCCAAACAACCAAAACTTCTTAAAATCACATTTTTTCAGTGTGGGATGGGCAGTGAGTTCATTAAGCTGTATGATTCGTTAAAGACAGTTTTATAATGCCTAGGACACAAATCCCACATGCTGTAGCCTCTCTTCTAAATGAAGGGCTTTGGCCTATGCTTGCACTTACTGAATTCACCAGAAATACTTTAACTTCAGCTGTGGCATTTCCCAGCCTCCTCTTCCCCAAGGCAAGAAGGGGTTGGAGAAGGAGTACAACAGGTGAGTGTAATTGCTCTGATAAAGGCTTTTCTCCCTTCCTTGTCTCCAGCAACACTGTGTTTCCTTAAGTCCTAAAATTCATTCATAAGTGAAAGCAGGAGTATGTTGGCTTGGAATGCAGGGCAAAGACCATCTTACCTCCTTGCAAGTGTGTTTCCTGCAAGATTAAAAATGCTGTGACTCGTGAAGTTTCCAGAGATGAATCCTGTAAGGTAGGATTAAACAGAAAGATATCCTAGGGTGTTCCTGGCTATAATGAAAAACTGTAGTAAATACTTGACTAGAATTCTGAGACTGCTGGAATTAGAATTAAGGATGTTGGGTTTTTTTTAAAGGGAGAGTTAATTTCTCATTGGTGAAGGCTTCATAAACTGGAAAAGACTAATGGACACTAAAAGGTTTGAAACCACTTGCTACACAAGATTGTGTCAGCCAGGATGGAGAGGAGGAAATGCTGTTGTCTGACCAGAAATTCCTGCCCTCCTGCTTGTGGAAAGGTAAATATAGACTGAAGGCAGGAATGGAATGGAATATGTCCCTGGGTCTTGGTGGGCAAGAGCAGATTTATGTTCCAACAGCACCACATACTTGGGCAGGTGCAGGTTGGTGCTGCTGCAGGGGTCCTGCTCTGTGCACTTTTAAAGGTGGTTGGTGCTTCAAGGGATGCTGGAGGAGAGAATTATGGTTAGTTCTTAAAAGCTTTGTCAGTGCAGTTTGAAAAATAGCCTGGGAGTGGGGCATAAGGATAGAGAAATAGTACCAAGGACCACATCTCCAGTGAGGCCAGGATACTACCTGGCAGCAGAGAGTAAATTGAAAAGCCAGCTCAGGTGGAAGAAATTGAGGCCATGAGCTACTTTATCCTTGGAGATAATGGAGTGTGGATGTCAAAAAGCTGAACCAACTGCATGGGACCTGAATAAGGTTTTAAAGGGTATTTTATACATATATATATGTGTGTGTGTGTGCTTATTTATTTATATATATGTATGTATATATATACACACACATACATGATTTATATAACTTCTTAAGATACAAGTCTTGCTCAAGTAATTGAGATGTATTTCAAGGAAACAAGATTTAAACTTTGCATTTATTTCTAAGAACTGTATGTTACATCTTTATCACTTCCATACTAACAGAGGAAAGATTTGTCAATTACCCATTTTTTCCCAGTCTTTTTAGCAAAGGTTCTCTGAAGAGTGGAAGTGTAGGGTTTTTTTCCCTGTGATTATTTGCTATGGAATTTTTTTTTACAGTAGTTGCAAGCTCATCTTAATTTAGGATTTGTAGGGGAAAAAATTACAAAGAACTAGTTTCTAACTCATGTGCACTGCTTACTGGCAACATACTAATAATTCTGCAGTCAAATTAATTTTCCCTACCTTTTCTATAAAGAATTTTTGTGTGTGTGTGTTCATTCAGCAGCTGCAATTTATGGCTGAATATGGCAGCAGTACCAGAACATATTTTCAGGTTAAGAAAGTTATGTTTATTGGCTCTTTTGATGGAAATAAAAAACTTCTAAGTGAGTCTCATCTTATAAGCTGATGATACGGTTAACTCATTAGAGGTCAGAGCTTTATCTTGAAACTACCTAAATATAAAAAAAAAATAAATTAAGAAAAGTGTTTAGTCTGTTTGGGTCTGGGACACGTTTTCCAGTCCAGAATGTAGAAACCATTAACTCAGGGCTACTACAGCATCCCTGAAGTGCCACATGATGGCAGCCTTTCAGAGTAGTGCATTGTTATCCTGTGGAAAATCCTCTAATTCATTTTCTGCCTGAAAATTGATGAGCGTTCTGGTGTACTTCTTTGTCACAGAAACCACTGTCCAGCTACATTATATTGTGTTTTGTCTGGGTGGTCACAGAGCTTAAAAGGTTGTTCTCTGTGGTGCAGTCTGCATTTTAAGCCTGAAGCTGAGATTAAAAAACAAGGGCAATCAAATATGGGTGTGCAATTCTAGTTCTGGGTTTTCTTCTTTAACCTACACTGTGCTTAATGGAGTCTGGGGAGTTAACCTCTTTTTCCTCTTGCACGTGATGGGTTGGTTTGGTTCCTCATTCGGATCCTTCAAGTACATTTTGTTTAAGGAGAGATTGCAACCTGAAAAAGTAGCATGAATAAGGACAGCCATTATTGTGGGTGGTATATGCAAAGCAATTATTATTGTTGGTTGTTGCAAAAGAGATTCCTGCACGTGTGCAGGCCCCTAAGATTACCACAGACAGTGAAGGAGCTGTGTTCAGATGGAGCTGACTGCCTCCATAAACTCTCCAAAATTTATACAACTTTAATACCCACATAAAGAATTAATCAGTTCCACACAGGTTTGCAACTGTGTTCATAGGATAAAAATTGCAAGTGTTTTTTCAATCTTGATCTAAGATTCCTTAGTACATAATTGTGATGTAAAACAACAGCTTTGAGGTTACATTGGAGTTGATGTTTGCATCAATTGTGAAAACTCAGTCCTTATGAAATGAAAACAATACATACTTCTACATAAATCAACAGAAGTACCAGGACTTGAATTCTCTTCTGAAGCAGCTACTTGGGTCACATCAAAAAATGTGTGACCAGCAGGCTGAGGGAGGTAATTTTGCCCCTCTACCCCACTCTTGTGAGACCCCCTCTGGAGTGCTGCATCCAGCAGGTCTAGATTAGGTATTAGGAAGAAATGTGTTACCGGGAGGGTGGTGAGGCATGGACACAGGTTGCTCAGAGAAGCTATGGATGCCCCATCCCTGCAAGTGTTCAGGAATAGGTTGGATGGGGCTCTGAGCAACCTGGTCTAGTGGAAGTTGTCCCTGCCCATGGAACTGGATGACCTTTGAGGTCCCTTCCAGCCCAAACCATTCTGTGATTACACATTGGACCCAAGCCTCATTTTAAGGCATCAAGGCACATTGATCTTGTCTTTCCCAAAGTCGTCTTATACATATTGTGTCTACTAAATACATCCCAGATTTTTTTTTCCCTGTTAAAAGGCATGACAGAATATTGCCAGCTGCTTACATTTGTTCCAGCAGGGCATCATCCTGTTGAGTCCCATCTTGAGCACCTCAACATGAGTGTGCAGGACAACGCGATGAATCCGTGTGTGTTCAGCAGGAACCTGTTGCCCACAGCCAACCCCGCTGTGGTGGAACCTGCTTGCCATGGATTCTAAAATAAGGCAATTATTTATGTTAACGGGGATCAAAGGAGAAATGGGGCCAAATGCACAACTGTAATATATAAAATTTTCATGGGCTTCGTGGGATTATTTTGATTGAGTTAGTCTAACCACAATTTATGAGCCAAAGTCTCGGTTTGCTTTGGTGCACCAAAGGGTGCAAATCATACTTATGCTTATAGCAAGCGCACTCTGCAAGCACAGACTTGCAGTCATAAAATCAGTGTCTAGGTTCACAGCAAAAAACAGTGTTTTATTAAAATAAGGACATCAAAAATTAAACAATCTCAGAATTTTTCCCATTATTAACATTTTCTGTGAAGAAACTCTCTCAAAACGAGATGACTGCTTTTATTCTTTGCCAATTCAGTTATGCTAATTTTAGATGTAATTTCTTACTGTTATGACTATTATCTGTGTTAGGATGTGTTTCTTTCTGTACTTTCCTTTGGGATTTGTTTTCAAGAGGTCTGCAGTTTGAAGAGAAAATGCAGTGAAACATTCATAGGCTGAATTGGAAGTGGGGCAGCACACAGTGCCATGCTATACCAGCATTTGGGTTTTTTGTTTTTTTAGTTCTTGCTTGAGTTTGTAACCAAAGCTGGGCAGATGGTGCTCCTAGACTAAGAAAACTCTAAGAAGTCTCAGTATTTAACCCAAATAGGGTGAAGCCTGTGCTTCAGCACAGTTCTGTGACCCTACAGCTTCTACCACACAGAAAAGCAGGACCTTTTAAAAGTGTGAGGCAGCTGCTCTGCCTTCTCCATCCTGCTGATTTTCCAGATCCCCAGCTCACCTACCACCCCCGTGGGAAGATGGTTCACAATTTGTGTTGCACCTCAATTGCCAACAAACCACAAGCCTTTCTCAGCTTCCAAGGCTTTCTGAATGCACTCGTGGGTCAGCTGAGAGTAACTATAAAGGCAGGATTTTCTACCTTTTAGCTTCCTGCCTTCTTAAGAAAAAAGGCTTTTCTGAGATGAGGAATATTCTGAGGGGTGGATGTTTCTGGCCCAAACATCCCCCAGCTACTGCCCCATAAATCCCGGTGCTGCATTCCATAAAAGCACTAATTATATGATAGGAATAGCACCCTTTTTAACATAAGGGAATTGGTTCTTTCCAAGTAGCTCAGACACATTGTGAATGACTAGTTTGGCCCTTCACTTACATGATCAAGAGAAGGAAAAAATGAGTCATCTCATTCTGAGAGTTTCTTCACAGAAGGAGAAATTCTGCTGTCCTAATGGTAGTATATGTATTATGCTCTGTGGACGGGCAAAATAAAAAGAGGAGTGATAGAAGGATCCAGTGGTTGGGATTGTTTCATAACGTGAGGGAGCTTGAAGAGAGCATATGAGAAAAGCCAGACAGGTGCTGTCAGAATGGCTGTTTTTCTTTTCCTGTTTCTCAAGAATTTTGTGTAATGATGGGTGACACAGTCTGTCCTAGAAGGTAATACCAAGTTACAGTCTATCCTACAAGTTAATATCAAGTTGGTTTCCCCACCCCCCACACTGACTGGTTATATAATGCCTTAGTACAGTAGTCCCCGGTCTCCTAAGAAATGCAGAGTAAGTGGATATTTGATTACTTTGAGGGATATTCTGGTATGTGTATTGTGAGAAACCTAAATAGAGTAGAGATTAAGTGCTCCAAGGGGTCAGATAAACAGGTATTGATACTCATCTAATTTAGGTTTAAATAAAAAGGTAATCACCTATTTCTCATTTACTTTAAGGAAATAGCTTATTTAAGTAAATTGATAAATAGCTCTGTATTTCTTTATTAGTGGATTTTTTGTCTTTGGAGCATTCTCTTCAAACCTTAAACAAATTCCTCACAGGGCAGTAGTTCCCTGTTTCTCTTCTGAGAGCTTGGAATTCGAAGGAGAGGCCACTGTCTAATTTAGCACTGAGTTGTAGGTATTAACCTGCTGTAATTCCTAAGTAACATAATGATACCTTGTAGGCAGAAACTGGAGAACCTAACTTATTTCTTGTCAGTGTGTGGAGGAAAAAAAAGGAACCCCAAATGCAGCCCTTTAGTTCTGGAGAGATTATCCACAGCATTACAAGTGTATTGTGCCTGGAATATAATTAACCTGTTGAAATTATTTAGAAGGGCAAATTTGTGCAAATATAGATCAGTGCATTTAAGTGAAGTTTAAATTAATCTCTGCACGAGAGTATCGCCTTCAAAAACTCTTAATAGTCATGCAGATATTTTGTTTTTTCTGAGTTCGGTTCCAGCCAGAAGTGTGAACAAATGAGTACCAACTCTGTTCTTGGGCAGGACTTCATGTGGTCAATAGCTGCATTGCCATTCAGTTTCAAGCAATGGAACTAGCAGAGACTGTGATTTTTTTTTTCCCCTGTTCAGATTAAGGAAAAAAACCCCACCACGCATCCATTCACAGTGGAGAATTTGTCTACATCTGTCACTGTCTACTAATATACTGCCAAATTTTTAATATTAACTTCACTTGTGACATTTCCAGTGTCAAAAATATAACTGTAGCCAATTCAAGAAAAGCAATTGGTATAAACTATCATTCTCTCTGAGCTCAATTTACACCTTAATTAACTGTGTGTCTGTCCACAGCTCAGTGTAGTCCTGCTCCTTGGCAGAGCGTAAAGTGCTGTGGTGTTAGAAATAAATAATGAAGTCTCCTGCAGGTTAATACACAGCGCCAGCTAATGCTTATGAGACTCCAAAAATATTTTAAAATCACCAGTGTGTTGTGAATATGTTTTCTTATGAAATCAGGGTGAGAAAAGAAGTTGGACAGCATTGTGATTTCTGCATCTGAAGAAGGCAGCGAATCAAGGTACATTTTCAGTCCTTTTTCACTGTCTCAGCTCGTGTAGGTGCTTCTTGCTAGTAGCTTACTGTAGCAGGCTAGAGCTTCTGTGTACATCCTTGTGATTGTATATTGCCTCGTTATGCTGATTTTGTTGGTTTGGGTTAAATTTGGAGGAAAATATTCTTTGATATAAGGTAAGTTACAGCTGCTCTTCCCCACTATGTTTGGGAAAGAAATTTTTTTTGGAGGAAAGTGAAAGAGGGAAAAAACCCTAATTTATTTAATAAATACACAGAAAAGAATAATAATGTTAAATACTAAAATCTTTTGTTGTGGAGAGAAAACTTGGAAGATTTTAGACTTCTTTTGTGGGTGTGGTCTTTTTTTCTTTTTTTTTGGAGCTGGGTTGGCATGGGGGCCCCTTTTGGACTGGGGTATGGTTTTTTGGTGAGGTTTTGATGTTTTGAATAAGTTTAGAAAAGAAGAAGAAACTAATGTTTTAAGAAAATAAAGTTTAGCTTTCTGTTTCTTTCTGAAGAAACAGAGTTGAAAAAGTAAGAAGGGTGTTTTTTTCGCTCTGCTTTTTGTAGAGGTACATAGAGTAAGATAATAGTGTTCTTGGAGGACAGAACTGTTTTGAAAAAGTTTATTTGGTTGGGGGTTTTATTGTACTTAATTTTAAAGGTACAGAAAGGTATAGGATTTATATCTGGGCAACATGAGATACACACTATAAAGTTACCCTAAGACATTGATTTTTGAGTCAAAAAAGTCTTACTGTCTTCATGCTCCATGAGTAAAAACCAGAATGTTTAAGGTTACCTATTAGTTTGGTATCAATCAAACTTATTAGTTTGCTTTTTAGATTTCAGTTCCATGTGAAAGCCAAAACACCAAGCAGGCTGAAAATTGCCATCTCAAGTGTTTCTGTGCAGCATGGTAAAGCATAAACAACACACCTAGTTTAGAGTAATAATTTACTGATGGTACTGAAGTTGTCATAGGTATGTTGCCACAGATAAAAAGGTATTTCCCTGTGTTACTCCCCATGGTGAGCAAACATTGTGAACTTCCCATGTGTCTTGTACTTGGCCATGCACTACCTTTTTATTATTTTCTGGCTGAAGTTACTTTGGGAATCCTGGGTGCACAAGCACATAGTGAATAATGACTGTGGTTTTACTAAGTGTTATAACAGAACTGGCTGATGTATGTCTTACTAATTTTATCTGGTGGCATTCTCTGAGATTTACTTTTTTTGTTCTCTTGGTCTATATGTGTTCCACAACCAAGTCACATTCCTGATTATATAAAAGATACATTATTTATATCTTGGTTTTGAAACTTTTTAGGTATCTTTGGAAAACAATTGTGTTTTCTGGTTTGTGAAATTTTTTGTTTGTTGCTTCCATAGTCCTGATGCACTCCAATTCCACTACTATCTGTTTCACATCAAGAAGGCAGTTTGAATATGGTCCTATTTCAACTGTATGAGTCTTGGACTTTTGCAGGATTATCTCGTGAAAGCTTTTTATTTTGAATTACTAAGATTTATGGTTGCCTAATCTTCCCTCAAAAAAAAAAAAGTTTTCTTGTATCTTGTGTATTCATTCAAACAAGTTTAAAAACCATTTGTTTTACTAAAATAACACATGTGCTTTCAGGAGCTTGACACCAAAACCCATTAAAAGCATGAATCTGATAGCCCACAGCATTTCTCTTTCTTATTGTACCCTCTATAGGCATGTATATGAAAATTCTTTTCCCTTAAAGGGACTTCTAATGGTAACATGACTATAACTTTTAAGATTATTCTTTCTGTTCTTATTTGTTGGAGGTAATATAAATGATTGTTTAAGTGGAAACCAAACTAAACCCCCAGATTCAGAGTTATGATTTTGTGTACTTGTGTACTTATTTCAGGAGGTTTAGTTAAGCTGTGTCATTTAGGGGGGAATTCAGGTGCTAGAGATGGATGGGATTTCCTATTCAAACCTTTAAGGGACTGCCTGGTTTTACTGACAGGCAGACGTTCGCAAAACAGTATTTTCTGTAAAACGTTTCTGTCTGTGTGCAGTGACTTTTTTAATGTAATTGCTGTCTCATTTTAGAGGCAGTGCAGCAGTTAATTTAGTCAGGCCCCAACAACAGTGTTTTGTTATGCCAATGTAATTCGGCAACGTTGACATGCAATAGCATTAATCTTATTCTGAGATGTGTTCATTTTTAATCCCTGCCATTATCCCTGAATTTTCAGGTTTCTAGCCTGCTTATCAGTCTTCTTAGAATGGTCTTGGGAATCTCCAGGTTTTGAAAGAAGTCTGTCACATAATCTGCCTTTTTATCCTGCTCAGTTAGCGATTTAAATGCAGAAAGAGATACTGCTTACGCTGAGCCACCACGAATACATTAAATTAAAAAACCCCACAGATGATCATGTGCAGGTAATATTCACCAAGAATCTTGCATCCTGCCATTTGGGTAGGTTTGTAACTATTATTATTGATTGTTATTATTCTCAGGATAGAGTTGGATCAAAGAGATTTTTCTTTCAACAATGTACACTTGCCTTTTATCTGCATTAGAAAATAAGTGTGAATAGTTACCATCACGTCAGTAGTTACTTGTATACACACTTCTCAGACAGAAGTGCTTTCTATGTTGTCTGAAACACCAAACACTTTGTCCTTGAGACTGGCCCCTTGAAGTAGGGTGGTTATGGACGAGGGGCTGGATACAGCAAGGGCAAATCAATCAGAGCTTCCCCTGCCCAGTCCTACAGATAAGTACTAGGGCTGAATGCAGTGACTCCATATGTGTTGAGATTTCTGAGTCCTGTGCCTCCACCCACCACAGACTGTAGTGTGAGGGATTCTGCTGCTCCTGTGAGATTTTGTATATAGGCGGCTGTGAATCCCTCTGGCAAAATCAATTTGGGCAGAGTTAAAGATAAATGAGAGCTTCTTGGTGATAATGCATTTATTAAAAGCTTATTTTAACAGTATGTTCAAATAAATACATACTGTTGAACATGAAGACTAACCAAACCCCAAATATTTGCTGTTCACCCATGAAACAATGAATTTTAGTTCAAAGTTCTAGGTAGATCTGGTTCTGTTGGCTGTACTCCCTGTTCCCTGTACAAGGCTTTTACACTCAAAAAATGGAAATGGCAGTGTGCCATACACCACATATTAAAATTGCACTGTTACAAAAGCAAGGAAAAAGCACTTCGCAGCACTTTCACTTATCATTTAGTGCCAGCTGGCAGTGTGGGATTGGAAAGGCTATTGGTTAGTCTTTTATATTTGGTCTTGCTTGCTGTGTGATAAATAATAGGTCTATCTTCCCTGACACCTTTTATCTAGGATCTTGAAGTGTTTCAACTCTGCCTGTGGATGGGAAGGGTTTAATTAAATAGGCCTTTTGCAGGTGTTGTATTTTACAGGCTTGTATTATACAGTTTCTTTACATGGCTGTGCTGATATGCACACAGGTGTTGGTGCCAGTGGATCTGTGGAATGCTGCTTGCAGCGTGCACCCTTTCCATTGATCATAATCAAAACTAAATGAAAAGATGAAGCCCCATGTGCTCTAGAAGTGCAGGCCCCAGCCTATGCAAAGGGAGGATTTTTTGTAAATAGCTAAAATCTTTAAAACAGATGCCTTCATCTTTCCATCACGCTCAAGAACTGCCTGTATGGATGAATACCCACAGTAGCTCGGTGAGCAGGTGCAGTGCGAGCTGCAGGCTGTGCCCTGCGTGGGGGGAATGGCTGGAGCCCCAGGCAAGGGGCTGTGACCTGCCCAAGGGCTTGAAGTGCCACTGCTGAATTCAGTGGGAGGCTTTTCCCTCCTTTGTGTGCTTAGTGCAGAGCAGTGAAGGTGTGCATGGACTCGGAGGTCTCACATACAGCAAGAAGCAAGAGGTGGATGCGAGTACAAAGGTGATGACAGTTTTGGTTCAAAGTTCTCTAATTTGTCTATATATACACTTACTTGTATAGTGTGTGCATGGAAAGACAGTGGAGAAGTGGGAGAGTTTGTGGTGAAACTGCACCATATTCCATGTTGTGCTGGGAAAAAAGAAGGTCAGTGATGTAGGCCGGCTTAGACCCAAGGGAGAGCTCCTTTTAGTACCAATGGTGGTGCTGTATGTAATGTACTATGCAGGAACACCAGGGAATATCTTGGAGATCTCTCAGTGCTACCTGGTGACTGTTGGCATCCAGCCCAAAGCTTATGTGCAGTCACAGCCATTCTGGAATACTTGGGGAAAAATAGAAACCTGAAGTCTCTCTTCCCACAAGTGGAAGTCAAATTATACCATACCCAGCTGTAAAGAAACTTATTTTGATTTGTGTGAATCAGAAAAGTTCTAAAACATGTATGTAATAAGATCATTGGACTATAAATATGGCTTTAAAATTACGGTTGATTGTTTGAAATCCTACTTGACGCCCCTGCCCATGATGATTTTTAGGGTCCCTTCCAAGCCAAAACATTTTAAAATTCTATGATTATAAATAGTTTGGAACCTGAAATAGAAACCATTGTATCTTCAATCTACTTCACTGTAATCTTTACTGACTTGAGCGCTCCTTTCCTGTGTTGAGACTTGTGCAATGTGGGGAAAAAGACCTTCTCATAATGGGCTAAAATAGATTTTACAGTGTATAGTTGCACTGCATCTCTGTTTACCTGTCTTCAAAATGCATGGCTGCAAAGAATTTGAAGGTAGAAAACTTATATTCTGAATATGGGTTTCTATACTTTTGTGGAAATTGACCATAAAACTTGTAAGACATGATCAAATAAAAGTAGGGGATTTTTTTTTTTTTTTAACTAGTTTTTGTATATTGGTGTCTATGTAGAAAGGGCTGCTATGTATGGATCTATATGTAAAAAATAGATTATAATGGAAAAATTAGCCATGTTTCTCCATGCATTTTCTGGGAAAGAAAAAAAAAGATAATTAATGCTTATTTTTGTTTAGATTTCACTTTTCAAGAAGAGATGCAATTACATAAAGAAGGTGTGGTGGCTGCACATAACTGTGGTGTTTTCTTCTCTGTGAAGATGACAATGGACCAACTGCTCTTGTGGTAAGTTATTACTGGCAAAAAGCAAACGTGAACAGTAAGCATTGCTGAATAAAAATGGCCTCTATGGCTAGAGAAATGTTAAGTGTCACAGAAAGTGTCTTCTGGATTCTGTATTTCCAGCATTTTCTTCTAGGCACCAAGGTTTCCGTCTTGCTGAAGTTTTGCATTTTGTGTTCTGGAAAGGACGGGAGAGTTATACAAGATTTTGTTGACAAGAAATCTCTCCAGTCCCCAGGATAACCACTGTAAAATGACATTCACTCAGCTGATCATGTCAGAACAGGTCTGTTCTGATGAACTTTCAAGCTGCTTTCAAGGTTTGTAACCCAGGATATTAACAGTTTAAATAATCTAGATTCACAAGTCTTAGGGTAGATATAAAAATACCCAAACAAGTGTAGTATTTCATTAATACTAAATGAAGCCAATCATTGGAGTTAAATTTTGCCTTTATTTATTTGCTGGTTCTGTTATCCAAGGGTCTGACTTAGTCTCTCACATCCAGAAATACCTGAATCACCCTCTTACCTTGTCCAAGGCAAACTGCTTCAACATTGTGGTCAGTGGGCTGATGGAAGCAGTCTTGTAGCTGTTGTTGGTTTATTATGTATTGACAAGAAACATTTTACTTAAGGATCTTTCTCTAATAATATTGAAAAAAAAACCAACTCAATTTGCAGGAGTAATTAAATTCAAGGTGTTTGCTTCTTTCTGAAGTAATGCAGTTTTAAATTAAGGCTGCAAGCAAAAAGCAGAAGGAAAGAAGTCAAAACACTACAAAAGGGGATAATAGGATTTTTTTTTTAATTTTTTTTTATTGTTTCACTCAGGCATAGCACATAACTGTTTTCCAGGGAAGGAAGTAAATTATTTGGTAATAACTGTTACCTGATATCATTCATGAAAACATAATAAAACTAGGAAAATTATATCCAGTCTGCAGCAACTGGAAACCATCAGATGACTGGGACATGGACTGCAAATAGGAGCAGTGTGGTACCACTGTGGATGAGCCAATTTTCAGCACTTGGTAGTAGCACTAAGCTTTGGGACTCGGCTAGTCTTGACCTGTGGAAAGCTGTATAAGAACACTAGTGATGCTCTTGGGGAAGACAGAACCAGTCTATTTTGATTGCAAATTGCTCTTCTTGAAGAGCTCCTTAGCCTTACTTTATCTACCTCAAAGGCTAAAAATCATCAAATAACTGAGAGCCACCCTGACAGCACCAGACCGATGGTATCATGTATCTAATATTTGACAAATATTTTTGATAAATGATTCATCTTCAGCTGTAAGGAGCTGAGCATAAAAAAAAAAACCAGCTTGTTCATCTCCACTTTGCTGTTCAGAGCAGTGGCAAGAAGGACAAGACTTCAGGATCTGTGGGTTTTTAAATACACAAAGCTGCAAAGTCTTATCACATCCTTATCTTGGCACCGGCAATTCTATGCCCTTCTGTATGTATCTGATGAGATAGTCACCTACGTCTCCCTTAAATGTAGGGATTGAGAAACAGGGTAGAGCTGAAAACATTCATATCAGTTAAACTGGGCTCTTTGTGACTGCAGCTGCAAATACTTTATTTAGGAAAAGGAACCAGAAAGAGAGAGATGTGAAAGGCAGTGCCTGCTGTCTTAGTGGCTTTGCAGATTCAGCACAGGTCTGAGTTATTTTTGATGCTCCAAAAACTGCTTCTGTCTGCTTAAACAGTCGTAGGAATAAACCCAAGGATCCTCTTCTACTCCTTTTGCAGAACTGCACAAGTGAGTTATTTTTCCCTGTGCTTTCTGTTTCTGACTTTGGCGTTTTGCATTCACTTCTGTGCAGTGAATGCAGGCCTGTCACTGCCTGGGGAAGTGGTTATGCCACAGAACTATTAGCTAAAAGTGCTGCAAATTTTCCAGCTGTGCTTCAAAAATAAACAGGAGTCCTTCTCTGGCCATTCAAAGAACAGCTGTAGGCACCTGGGATTGTGAGAGGAGACCCAAACTGTCCGTGTTCTGGACAGAGAAAGGAATTTGGATGAAGTGCAGTGGAAAATGTTTCCTCTGAGATAACTAGCTGGTTGTCATCCTTCATGCTTGCAGCTTTAGATAAGCTTGGCTTAAATGCCTGTTCCCCCCCAGACATTGTATGGGAAGCGCTGGATCACAACTCTGAGATTTGGATCCCATCCAGGGAACAACAGGCCTGAAAGACAGATGTGTCAATGGGCCACTCTGAGGTATCCAGGTTTCTCACTGAGCCCAATGATTTTAAAAGAGGAGCTGTAGTAAATGTTGGGTTTGGTGAAGTGATCTGGGGCAGTTTTGAGATGGCTATTTGTGGCACGTATTGAGTACAGTCCCCAGCGTGAAGGTTTCGCTATATAGCATTTTGTCCATCTGTTCTGTGATTCTCGTTTTGTTGATTTTTTTTTTTTTTTTTTTTTTTTTTTTTTTTTTTTTTTTTTTTTTTTNNNNTTTTTTTTGTGATGGGAAAGAAGCTAAAATTACTTTGGAATTTGTTCTTCTTCCTTGCTGCTTGTCTAAGGGGGAAAGTGAAGTGAAATGTCATGACTTTAATAGGAATTTCATGGATTGACAATGCTTTCTTTTCTGGTTAACATTTGAAGAATTGAGGGGTTTTTCTATGTCTTCTTTCCCAATCCTTTAAATGCCAATTGAAAAAAAAAAGGGGGGGGGGATTATCATAAACCTTTGCTGGGTAACCACAAAAAAATAAGGTTCACTTATTTTCGGCATCAATTTCCACGTTACCGTTACTGCTGGCAGTAATGGTAACTCTTGGTAACTTGTTTTCATTTTTCATGCTTTTTTAGCACAAAACCTTTGAAATCCTCATCTCATTTCCAAAAATTTTCTCTGTTAATGAGAACAATGCAGGTTATGAAATTCTCTGAGAACGGTTGGTTTGAAGATATAGGCAAAAGATATTTCTGTCCTAAAGGGAAAAAGAAAGGCTGACCAGATGCAAAAGTGGAGCAGCTTTGAACTTTTTATAACAAATGTTAAGATTATACCTACAGAAGCACTCAAAAGACAGCACAGCTGTTTCTGTGGTGAGGTTGCAATTGGAAGTTATTAAAACTTTATTTAAGAAGAAAAGATACGTAATCACTCTATAATTTCTTTTGGTGTAAACTTGATTTATTGAATCTGTGCAGTGATCATTGAGGTCCAGGGAAAGTATCTTTTTGCTGCTGTCACCTATGCTTTTGTTTCCTTCAAGAAGTTTTCTCCCTAAGTTCTGATTAATTCTATTATTTCATAGGAATTTCAAGTATTTTGCTTGATTTCAGGAATTAATAAAAAAAAAATTTAGAATGTTCCTTTCCTGTGAATCTTGCCATTTGAGAAAAAGGTGAGTGTGACATTCTTCATGTCAAGGTACTACCAGTTCAGAAGTGATGTTATTAACAACTGTTATATTACAGTATTAAAATCAATGTTTTTTAATACCTTTAATGTCTTTCATCCCAAAGCCACTTTAGAGAAAGCTGTCACCTCCTGGATCGTTTCATGCCTTGGTGATAACTCTAAATGACACTGCGTGCAAATAAAAGAGCTTCATTGATTGACAAGGATTCATTGGGGCACCTGATGCTTTGTTTCGGGAGGAAAAGTGCCACGCCTGAAAGGAATCCATGTCAAGACTGCACCTTGAATCTGGGATCAAAAGAAGAGGGAACAAAAGATGTTTCATGGGCATCTTCCAAGCCACAGTTTCATGTTGTAATCTTGCCTTATGTGTCTGTGATAACAGTGGAAGATAAGTTGGAGCGTGTCATAAGTTGCAGCTTGACTTGGAGCTGACAACAGGCAGCTGGCTGGTGTGGAGTTGATATCCAAGGACATGAGGAGCCCAAACCGAGTGCATAAGCACAGATGCCAGTGGGATGTGAAATGCCACAGGGAATTTTGTTTGTTATCTGGCTGCTAATCCATGAGGGATGTAGTTCTCCTTGATGTCCAGCCAAATACTGTCCAAGCCTTTGTAAATTGTCTTGGACTTCAAATCAAATCTCTCAAATATCATCAGGTGCTCATGGTGAGATGAGAGAATCGTGCTCCCTAAGATGCAAGAAGTCCAGCCCCCCCACGAGGGTTGTTTGGATTCAAAGTGTATAATTTCCATAATGTGTTTGTTTTGCTTGAGTCCAGAGCAAATAAGACAAATCGCTGAGGGGAAAACGCAGGAGAGAGACCTGCCAGGTAAGTGTCAGTCAGTGTATTCTCTGGTTTTTGTCCTGGATTTCGGCTCTAGTAAAGTAAACACAGGGTATCACAGAAGTTTGCTGTGGCCCTCAATAAAAATCACTGCAGGTAAATCCATCCCCACAGTATGTTAATTCTTGGGACTCAAATACAGAGATCCAGTGTTATTTCCTTCTCTAAAATGGCCATTTGCTGAACTATGATTAAGAGCCTCTCTTTCTCTCTTGAAGGCAGATCATAGAATTTTCTGCAGATGCTGACTTTGGTTTTGTTTTTTATTTCCAGCAGTCAGCTATCTATTTCTGTTGTTATCAGTCTTTAACTTTTGAACTTTCTTAGTTTTCTTTGACTTAATAAACAGGAATAATATTTTTTCCCCTGAAATATTTCTCTTCCCTGTCATAAAAATACTAGGATATTGCAGTCCTTCTTCAGTGATATAATTAGATCAGTTATAAGAATAATCCTTGAAAACTGGCCTCTGCAAACTACTTTCAGTCAACAAAAGTGGTTGTCTAAGCCTTTAAACCTTGGGACAGGTTATGATCTTGACTTTCCTGTCAGCAGAAATAATGCAGTATTAGATTGAGGCCTGCCAGGTGCTTTTGACATAACTTTCAGAACTTGGTTTGTTGGGGTTTTTTTAATTTTCCAGATTTGCCTAGATTGAGATTTCAATTGCTGGCTGTAGATTTGTCCTCATTTACAGGATTACATGGCTGTCTAGATCAGATACTTTGTTCCAGTATAGGAAAACAGATATCGATTGCACCACCTCTCTGTTTTTTCAGTGAGGTAAACAGATTAGGATCCTTATGTTTCTCTGGCCTTGGCAGGATTTTCATGGGTGTGTAAATTTTGGGGGGTTTGGGGTTTTGTTTTTGCTTTTTCTTCTTGATGTTTCGGAGACATTCTTTGCAATACGGCAGGATGAAATGAAGAATGCTGAGGCAGTGAAGAGGGGGAAGTGTTAGAAGCACAAACAATGCCTAAGTGGAATGAGAATGCCTGGAAAACATGAATAGCTCTGTTATATCTGAGCTATTACTTCAATTCTAAAATTGAAATATGCTGCCTTGGAATTACGCTCTTTTCAGATCACTATTCTGCACCTTTGGGCAATTACGGAGCTGTCGAGCACAGCCAGTTTGTACATTGTCCTCACTTAGCTGCTGCTTTGCTCCAGAATCAACATTGAAATATGGTGTTTAAAAGTGTTGCTTTGACAGCCCTGCATAATGCTGTATGATAGCAGCATCTGAGCATGCCATGGAAGCAACAACCCCAAGGGTCTTATTCTGTTTATCTTCAAATACATCTGCTGCTTTGTCTTGGCAAACAGTATCTGAGTGTGACATTAAATTGCATTTGTACCCATTCTGCCTTGCAGTGCTCACTAATAGGGACCTTGGATTGCATTAGGAGTTGTGGGAGGAAGAGGAAATGTGGTTTTCCAGGTGGTTTCTCAGGCCCCATGCCAGCCTGTGTGACACAGAGGGATGCAGTGTGAGCTGCTCCTGCTGAGGGGAAGCAGCCAAGGCTCCCTTGGGCAGTGTTGCCTCAGGTGGGAAGGGTTCATGCAAGTGCTGGTGCAGCATCACTTGTAATACACACTCTCCTGCTTTTGTCCAGCATTTGAGAGCATCACAAGCATTCCTGAGGCATCAAGGGTGGAAAGCAGGTGTGGTGAAGGGAATTTTTACATGCTTTGAGAACGTGCCTCTCATGTATATGGCACTGGGTAGTTGCCCTACCTTATCTCGCTGTGTTTTGCTGTGAATGAATTTTCTGCAAATCAACTGAAAGTTTAGCTGTTCTAGTTCTTTTTAACTCACAGGCAATGCTGGAGTCCTCAGGGCTAGTTTCTGTCTCTATGAGCCGCAGCCTTTACAACTCCCTAGTTTAAGTGAAACCTTTTTGACCTATTTCTTAGGTCAGGGCTGAGATAAAATAAAACATTCAAAAATGCTTTTTTCATTATGTGATCATTCTGCTCCTGAAGGGGAACAAGATCACCTTTGAAATCACCTATTTGGAAGAAATACTTGGGGGAACCAAATGCACAGAGGCAGTCAACCCAATTGCTTTAAAAGATCATCATGCACTGCTAATTCTGACGTTCTATAATCCTCGTCTTAGTTAGAACAGTTTGGTTTGAGACTTGCTTATGTGCAAGAGATGTGGAATCAGGACTTGGTGAGTGAAAGCATCACCTGGTGAGCTTGAAAAAAAAGTCGATGAGTTGTCCAAGCTCATGTGAGAATTAAATTTAAGAAATGAAACAATTCCCAAGGAAGTAAGGTACCAAGAATGATTTTATAAGAAAAGGCAATATATTAAAAGCTTTTGAAGCAATCCAGGAACCAGAGTTTTCAGTAGCAGAGGAGGCTGAGCCATCTCTCAGCAGGGTGCTGAAATCCATGTAGTTCACTAAATCTACTAATGCATTCTTTTCCCATTTCAGTAAGTCCGGGCAACTTTGAATACAAGTGTTTAGCCAAGAGAATTATTTGGCCCAGCTCTTCTAAATCCTACCTTGGGGAACATATTATCATCATGGTAACATAGCCAAAGCTTTTACTGTTAGCTCAAGATAGGAATCTGTATTGTTTCAAAATGTATATTTGGAGCACAACTTACTAAAATCATCAATATTTATACAGCAGATAATATCTTCAGACAGGCTGGACACCATCTGTCACAGTCTGATTTAATTTTATGGTCGTAGCAAAGTGAACCGACAGTATGGAATTTTTCACCGAAGTGAGCTGAAAGTGTGTCATGGTTTTCAGGTAAACCTGTGAAATATTGTAAATGATGGCTGTGCATTCATGTTATGTAAATGGGGAAAGCACTCATTTGGGGGAGGGATTGATTTCTGTTTGTTTGCATCCTGAAACAAGTTTAAATTCCGTTTAGTGCTCTATTGTACTGGAATAATTTATAATTGAATCCTTCATACATGCCTTATGTATCTCTGCAGGGAAAATTGAGCATGAAATCATTTGCTCTGGAAGAATTACTGAATACAGGAAGTGGCAATTTTTAAAATTAAATAAGACTGGAGCAGTTCATGGCATTACCTTCAGATGGCAATTTAAAATTAAGGTTGTTTTCTTTTTCATAGTAAGCATTTGGTTTATGGCACCTTTAACATTTTCTGTAATGTTTTATATCATTAGGACAATAAAACACCCATGATAAATTTATTCAAAATTATATTAGTGCATTTAAGGGTATATTTATTTGCTAGAGTTTTACAGGACATGCAGCCCTTGACAGCAGACAAAGCAGTTTCAAAAATGGCAGTAGTATTATTGTGTGCTGAAATTGTTCTCCTGATGTTTGTGTCTATATAAATAAGTAGTAAAATATTTTTCACTAACAATGCAGTAATTGAAGGTACAGAGGAAATAGTTTCTTGTACAGTAAAACAGTTCTGTTTCTCTAACACTTGGATGCTTGAAGTTATTCATTAAGTTCATTCTCTCTACTGAAGTAAGTACTTTACAGTCCAGTTTCGTACATGTAATTTACTGCCTAGTGAGATATATGTGCATCTTGCTGTTTCACGTTTATGGGCTTTGGATCAGGACATCCTTTTTCTAATGATGAGTGTAAAGGCTTGAACCCTTCAAATTTATGTATTCATATGTGTGCATTTGTGTGCACATTTCTGCTGTGTTAGTGCCTGTCTTGTTGCTGCTTAATGCATATCTGCTAAGATTTGTTTCATCCTATCTTACATCTTGGTTTAGAAATGTACAGGTAATGAAAAGCACTCTTGACTTGAAGAACCATTTTTTTCTGAATCTGCTCTTGTCCTCTACTACATATAAGCCAGGATTTCAGTCTCTAAAATAATGCATTTTGGTCAGAGAGCTGCTGGATTCTGTCCTTGTTTGTACAATGTACAAGCAAGTGATCAGTGCAACTCCTTACTGTTAATCAGTCTGTCTTTTAAGAATTCTTCTGGTGCATCTGTTGTGCTGATTCACTGTCTCTTTCACTAAAAACCTCCCTTGTGGAAAAATGAATCAAGTGGACTTGTCCAATAGCCATGCCCTGCCCTGGGATATCACTGCCTGTTCTCAATTACCCGACTTTGTCTCCAATTACACTTTGTAATTGAAGCATCTCTGTATTGGTAAGGCCTCATGAAGGTAAAAGGAAGGTTTAGATTGTGCTTTTCAACCTCAGAGTTATATAGAAAGATGACCTGATGCTGGTCGTAGTTAATTCTCCATCTCCAGTTTAGTTCTGTTACATTTGTCCCCCTGTATAACAAAGTTAAAGAAATCCTGAGGTTAAATTGTCCAGTTCTTCTTGACAGTGAAGACATAGGGGAAGGAAAGGGGGTGAAAGAAGAGTTATAGGAGTACATGTAGCTTCCTTAACTTTTTAAAAAGCCTCTCTCAACCATTAGCATAATAACAATGTGGGAAATGTAATGGCTTTAAAGGCCTCTTGATGGAGATGAACACAAAATCCAAGATTATTATTTCTTTTGTCTGGGATAAAGTCCAGGTCAATCTTCATCAGTAATTTTTCCTTGAGAATGAGACTTAATAAGAGCAATGAAGGCAAATTTTTGGATTTTGTTAAAAACTAGCTTAGAAGTTCAGTACAGTGGAGGGTTGTATGGCAGACAAATGAGAGCTGCAAAAAAAGAGTTATATTGCATCCTCAAGCTTGAAAAATAACTTTGGAACAAAGATGCTCTTGGATTTCATGTACAGTGGGTTCATACCTGGGGAGAACAGCAGTGGCTGGTTCCATGGAGAGCCTGGCACACACCTTCACTGTTCCACTGGAGAGCGCAACATTGCATCAGACCAGAGTCATACAAAACTGTGGCTAAAAGTGATGTTGAGAAATCCTTTAGTTCTGGATTTAGCACTGACTTGGATGGAAGAATTTGTTCAGAGATTGGTTTGTTGCTTTATGCCTTAAAACATGAAGATGCTTGCTCACTAGGATTTTATTTTAGTGGCCTTAATTTGATGTGATTCAGAAGAATATGACCCCTGTAAGGCAGGCTGAGCTGAAGGGGGAGTGTAGCAGCTCTTAAACCATCACAGTTTGCAACACAGTGCATGAAGCCGTCACCAATTTCAGATTGCTTTCATGTGCTGGATTGCAAACTGTGGCAATTCAGGAGTTGCAACATTCAGCCATCCATGCAGCAGGTTCTAGGAGAAATGTGCTCCCAGTGTCTCATGAAAATGAATGACAGAGGTACAGTCTGGCTTTCATCTCCTGGACTACAAATCGTATGCAGAATTTGCATTTGAAATTGAATTATTTTTGTACTAAGGAGGACCAATACTGAGTGCTTTAGAAGCACAAGGAGGAGGTACAAGAGCTTAGCTGAAATTAATTTAGTTGGCTCATTGTGACCTTTGCAGTTGATTTTGTGCTATAAACATCTGCTTCCATCTAGTCAACCTTAAATTTAGACCATACCCACTTCTGGCCTTACCTGTCACAGACAGCATATCCACCAGTTAAGACTGGGGCAGCTATTCTGGGAAACTGGTGCCAAAAATGATTTGTTCAAATTGTTAGATGCAAATCTGATGCACTGTGTCAGGCCATTACAGTGTTTAGCTGAGGCCTGATTCCAGTGTGGGATGCATTTTGTGGCATCTTGGTGTATCTTGGCCCAGCCAGGAAAACATCTCTGCAATCACTCGAGATAAATGTGGAGAGGAATGCTGTTGAGCTCGAGGAAGCAGCATCCCTTGATCCGGGAAAGAAGCATTTGGAAAGCCACTGTTTTCCATTAGATACATTGTTTCAAGGGCAAGTATCCTAATTATACTCCACAGCTTCTGTCACTTCTCTAGAAGCTTAGGCTCTTTGTTTCCTCTCTTTCTCCAACCCCACTGTTGTAATTATGTCAAAAGCAGCCACCCTTCATCCCTTCCGCACCAGTGAGTGGTCAGTTAATGGTATTTTCAAAGGTATTTTCCTGACTCATACAGTAGTGTGGGTTGTTTTTTTTCTAGAAAACTTAAATTTATTGTACCCTGAATGTTTTTTGTAATACAGGAAAATATGTGTATGCATATATTTTTAAGGGAAAAAACCTTCTTCAAAGAGGTAATTTCATTCTGGTATTTTGCCTAACGATAGTGAATTGTTGAAGAAGGCTGTAAGCACAAGAGAAGTAATTTTTCAGGGTATTCTTTTGCAGGATCTGGAAGGGATGAAAGCTTTCTCAGAGTGGAGGAAGGTTCCTTTGCTTGGAGCCCTTCTCTGCTGGAAGTAGTAGTCACTTCCTGTGTAAACGTGATAGTGATGTCCTAGACACTAAGAGAGTAGATGTAATACAGTGTGAAAGATTGAAAGGGAATGAAGGGGTTTGTGTTTTTTAATGATAATATAAATACAGCCTGTTCAAGTTTTTGTTTGTTTTGTAAATGTTGTGATGAGAATCCTGGGTCTTTTTGTTTCAGTATCTTGTAGTTACTGCTAATTGTGGCTTTTGCTACTCATCTCACAGCATCTTTATTGTTCTCCTCCCCTCATCATGCAAAAAAAAAGTTTTAGCAAATTGTAGACGTCTGAAGCTTACCCAGTCAAATATGCTATGGGTATTGAGACCAGTAGCTTGACACATTAACAGTATCTGGCTTATTGCTTATTTCTGCTGTGCAGGCGTTTGCAAACTGCAGTGGAAGTTGTGCCCTGCTGCCGTTCGTGCCTCTTCGGGGCACTGGTGGCAATGGCAGGACATCTTCTCTTAGTATAATGTAGAGTGTGGGGAAGACTTTCTGTGGTGATTGTGATAGAGTTGTTAAGTAAATGGGGGCAAAAAAAAGACAACAATGTGAAAGTTGGAACAATAGAATTTTTTCTCACTGCAACTAAATGTGTTCAGACTGTCATGCATGTATTTGTGTATGCAGGAATGATACATGAATCAAGACAAAAACCTTCACTTCCAAAAAGTAAGAACATGCAGGACAAACAGGCTAATGGAGAAGGGAGAGTATACCTAGATGAGAATGGGCAACCGATAGCTCAGGGGCCAGTCATAGCCATTGACTTCACTTTGTCTGTAGTTAGGGTAAACAATTTAAATGTTTATGAGTCATATATGTCAATGTATGGGCTGATAAAGGCACATGGGTGGCCCTCAGAAAAGCAACAGTTACCCAACCTGAGTTAGATAACCTCTGTGTTGGACTTCCAGGTCACACAGGAAGCTCTGGGTGTGGCAAAACCTGTGGAATATTCAGACCACTGGTGGGAGAGCTGCAGTGAGTTCCTTGGTGTGCTTTTAGACCGATGAAATTTATATACTGAGGGAAATGGTTTGGTTTTTTAAAGAGTATTTTGGCAAGATAGAATGTCACCATAATAGGAGGAAAGGCAAAAGGGGTTGGGATTGTTCAGCGTGGAGAAGAGAAGTCTTTGGGGTGACCCAACTGTGGCCTTCCATTACCTGAAGGGACCCTACAGGAAAGATGGAGAGGGACTTTTTTCAAGGGCCTGGAGTGACAGGACAAGGGGGAATGGCTTCAAACTGAAAGAGAGCAGGTTTAATTTGGATATTAAGAAGAATTTCTTCACTGTGAAGGTGGTGAGGCATGGGCACAGGTTTCCCAGAGAAGCTGTGGATGCCCCATCCCTGGCAGTGTGCAAGGCCAGGTTGGATGGGACTTTGAGCAACCTGGTCTAATAAATGACATCCCTGCCCGGGGATATTGGAACTAGATGATCTTTAAGGTTGCTCCCAACCCAAACCATTCTGTGATAATATTTCTGACTAGCTCTTATCCCAGCCTAAATCTCATGGAAGTGCAGTAGCCTCCCAGTGTATTTTCTTTGCTGTTTAATGTCAGAAGAGAGGAGATACCCTGCAGTTTGATATGTGCAGAAGAAATGTTATCTGCTTAATTTTTCAACTTGAGGACGTCAGAAGTCATCACCAGCTCTGCTTGGTTCTGTGAGCAAAAAATGCAATAGTTCCTCTGTGCAGTGGTGCTTTTTAGAAGTGGGGCACAACATACTGCTAGAGGGGAGATTTTTAGCAGGTCCTTGGGCTTCTGAGGGACTCCAAGAGTTGCATTGCTTGTTCATTCGAGCAGTAGCTGTGTTCAATAGCTGCGGGGAAGATGTGTTGTAATTTTATTATTTTTTTAAATCCCTCTCCCAAGCGTGAAGCTTGATTGAATTTTGAAGATGTGTATGTTTTTTTTAGGGTGATGGGCATTTATGCCTTTGTATAGCAGCTAATGTAAACAAAGGAGCAGATCCACACTGCTATTGCTGCCTTCTCTCTGTACTGCAGATGTCTGAGGAGCTGCTGCTGGTAAGTGCTACAGGAGGCTGCCCAGCTTCCCTTTGCAGGCTGCTCTATCCCCTGATTCTCCAGGAGATACCGTGGCTGTGGCTGCAGATTAGATTTTTCTCTCCCTCCCCCTGCGAGACCTCTGTGTGCTTTGACGTCATGTGTGCTCCTTTCAGTTGCCATAGCAGCCCCATTCCCCAAGCTCTCTGCCTGTCTCCTCTGGTAGGTTCCACAATGGTACAGCCAGCATCACGCTGCACAATGGTTTCCAGGCAGTGAAAGAGCGTGATTCAGCAAGCCACTCTTCCCCCCCCTCCCCTTTTATTTTATTATTATCAGACATTTTGCCTCCCCTTTTTCTGTTCTCTTCTACCCTCTCCCCCAGGCTTTTATTCAGTTCTTTAAAGGAAAACGGTGATTTACCTTGAAAACAACTGCCCATCTTTTTTCTTTTTTTTTTTTCTTTTTTCTTTTTTTCCTGTTATTATAAATAGCCTTTTTTTTTTTTTTTTCTTCCTCGGCACTGTTTGGAATGTGATTTAAAAATACCACCTAAAGTCGCAGTTTGGGGAAAAGGTTTCTGGACGAGGAGAATAGCTCGCAAGCAAGGAATGGTAGGTGGTTGATGCTAATATTCTTTGACTAACTGCTTTCGCAGGGTGGGGTGATGAATATTGATTGCTCTTTGAGGGGAAAAAAAAAATAAAACAGGGGAGAGGGAGAGAGAGAGAGACAGGTTAATGAAGTAAACTGCTAAGCGAAGCAAGAAGGCTGCACCTGTCCATTTTGTGGCCAGAGAAGCATCATTTTCCTGTGTTCGGGTGTGTATGAGCTTTAATGTTTGGGCACTGTCGGTGACCAGTGGCCGTGAGAGCAGGGCAGGGGCACACCGTGGATGGGAGTGTGGCAGTGCTTTACCAGCTGGTTCATGTAAACAGTGGGGTTTTACTCAGCCTCATCACCTCTAATGCTGCCTGGGGGCTTTGGGGGGAAGGAGTTGTCTTGGCTTGCAGCTCTGTAGAAAAATGAGGGTATTATGGGGGTTATATGGTCCATACACAGCCATGTAAAATTTGAATGTGGAAAAATAAAGAGAGGACAAGGAACTGGAAGATTCAGGGGACAGAAGTCTCGACCTTTTGCAGAGTGGTTGAATGCAAAAAAAAAAGTGTGTTGTGTGTGTGTGTGTGTGGAAGTGTTTGACAAACCTTGTCGGATGTGGGGGTGGGGTTTGTTTTTAAGAAAGTGGCCTTTAATCATCACTCTTCCACATTACTTGGATGCAAGTGAACAACTCAGCCCACTGGGTTTTACAGAACCACAAGAGCTTTCAGGAGAAGTGTTTACAGCAAGCTATAGGCCAGTTATTTTGCAAAAGAGAATTAACAATCTGTAGATGCTGCAGTGAAATCAATGTTGCTTTGCAGGGAAATCCTCTGGCAGAAAAAGCTGCTGCTACAGGAAGAAATGTTGGTTTTGTTTTTTACAGCAGAGAGACATTATTAGAAATAATAGAAATTCTCCTTGGATAATTAAGTGTTACAGCATTGTTTAATAAGCAGGCAGTGCTCCCAGTGAACCATGATGGACATGTTTCACACCATCCGTGTGCTGGGGGATTGTAAGCTTGTTTACATGGGTTCTTTTTGCTGCATAGCTTCATGATATCATCAGTGCAACCTTCCCCTCTTCTGATATGTTCACTGTAAGTTTTGCCAGAGACTTCTATAGGGGCAAACCGATACTATGTGAAAATACAAATTTTGAGGGAAATTATGGCATGGAGTAGGAATTCATTAGGAGGAAAACGCAAATGAGTATATTGTCAGTGATCAGAGGAGTCTGAAATCAGCTTGGTGGAGGACACAGAGGTTGTCCTGCAAGCCCAGCTTCAGAAAAAAGAGAAGGGTTAAGATAGAGCAGGCTGGTGTAGGTACTGCACAGGGCTGTTTGTCTTTGCTCACGTGTAACCTATCTTCAGTCCCCATGCCTTGGGGAAAATGGGGTGCACCAAACCTCTGTTATTTTAGCCTTCTTTCAGTCCATTGCTGTGTAATCACTGGTCAGGAACACTGGAGCAGTGTTTTCTTCTGTGGTCCTCTGGCTGCGTGCTCTCTTCCTGCTGGGAATGGTGGCACAGAAATACATTTTCGGTTGGCTCAGCTAATGACTTTGTCTTACAGGGATGCAGATGTGAATGACAAAGGTGATTTGACCTCAGCCATTAAACAATATTCTTTTTCCCTGACTCTCAATAAACTGCACTCTTGCTCAAGCTCTCTCCTGCTGTTTCAGAGCATGCATAATTTGTCAGGTCCTGTTGTAATTCTGGTTTTGTTGAGGAGTATTAGGATTACAAGGGTGTTCCTAAATAGGATAAGGACAGAAATCACTTACCATGAAGAATAAGTTACCTTCAGCTGCCTGTCTGCCTGCTTGGAAATTGTCCTTCTCATTGTTAAAAAGCCCTTTCAGTGCACACACACATTTCTATGAGCAGACCACAGGGATGAGTGTTTTCTTGTAGGTTTGGGAGGTTTTTTTCCTACTGTCAGTGGCTGGCATGTTTGCAGCTGTTTTTTAGCGATTTAACAGTGCTGGATCAATATACCTTCAAACAGTGTTACAGTACCAGATCTGGCTTGTGAAAGCAAAGAGAGAGTTATCAAAATTTCACTGCCATGGTATTGGAGAAGGTCATAAAGTTCACTTGTAGTTTGCAGTTTGTTGTAAAACTCATCCAATTTAAGGGAGGGCTAAAGCAGGCCCAAAGGAGGATGGTTTTAGCATTGCTTTTGCAGACGACACCATAATTTTCATAAGACTTGGAAGAGAGATAAGCTGCATTTAGGGGAAAGGTCTCCAGCTTTAAAATTGGCAATCTCTTAAACTGTTGTTCTGTAGATACTACCCAGTTCCTTGGACAATTCCAAACTACAGAAAATATCACCAGCTTGTTGATAAATTTTCAAATCAAAGTAAATTTTTGTTTGTTTTATGGCAAGCATTCTGTACCCATAGCCCCTCCCTTTCCACTGACTACATTTTGCTATATAGTGCTTATAATAGCACTAATAGAAATTATGTCCTAAAAGCCTAGTGATTGCAGCATCACCACAGTTTCTGCTCTGTTATGTCATCAGGAGTAAAGGAGAGAGTCTTCACTGGACTAAGTACTAACTATATATATAAATTCTGGCTTTCGATGTTCATATTCTGCTACTCTTTTCCATGATTCTCGCATGCTTACTGTTTTGAAGGCTACTTCCAAGGAAAATGAACCTTCATAAAAGGTGATTCACTTCACCAGTGATTAAAGTAGAGATCAAAAGCAGTACAGGAGATGGGATGGAATTTCCTGGTCCCCTGTCCACTGTTTGTGAAAGTTGCGCAGCCGTCCTTGAGCTGCTCTACTGTGTTTTAGCCTGACAGCAGTAGCTTTGTTAGCAAGCTCTAGGAGCAGTCTTGGCTAGTTGTTAGGACAGGAAGTTCAAGTCCCAATACTTTCCAGTCTTATTTGTTTTTTCTGCAGTGAGATTTTTGGTAGAAGATTTGATGTATGAACTCACTAGTGGTGGTGGTATGCTCTCAGTTTCATTTCTACAGAAGGGATGTGAATGCATGAGCTTTTGTGTGTCCTGGGATCTTCCTGACTATGCCTGGAGCACGGGACAGTGTCTTGTTACAGGACGAAAAAGGAAAAGCAACTGTTGTATTTTTAGGCAGGTTCTGGGTTTTTCTCCTGTCTAAGAACGAGATGATGTTGCTGACCCCATGAGTGCAGCCCCTTGCTCACATCACAGCAGTGACATGGGAAATCTGGGGTGTGTCAGGACCCGACCTAACACCTAAATTTTTGGGTGTGGTAGAATCTCTCAGGACTTTTGTGAGCTTTTTACATTGTAATAAACAGTAAAAGTTGGAGGTCCAAAGGAGCCTTCCAGTCAAGTCAATAGCTGCTTCGCCTCGATTCTACACTAAGAGGTCAATAACCCCGCAAATTTGGAACTGTAATTTGAGGGTGGGATTTCAGGAGCCTGAGTTGGGCCCTTTTTTGTTAGGTAGTTGTTTTCTCATGAGGATTTTTTCATTTTCTGTTCTTAGTACAAAGTTTTAGTTCTGACATACTTGAAAGCATGTTAGGATGCGGGGGTAAGAAAACGTTGTTCAAACCTTACACTTAATAGCAATCACTTAATTTTGTTCGGTGATTAGGTACCAGAACACCATGTTTGATTGTTCCTTCTCTTATTCACTATCTTAATACCACAGCATTTGCTTTTTCCTACAGTTCTTGACGTTGTCTGTAAGTTTCTTGGCTGCATGTGCTTTGTCAGTTGAACTTCTTTTGTCACATGCTTTGTTGTTTGTTTTTGAGAGGGTGCTAATTTGATAAACAGCAGTAATTCACAGGCCTTTCCTGCTGCCTATATCTATCCATATCACATAGTTTTTAAAGCTGCTAATCATGTCACGAGTCAAATTTGATTTCCATCCCCAGGTATTGGTGACAGGTGACTGAGTACATATCTCAGCTGGTTATAGGTAAAGTTTCTGCTCTTCCTTATTCCAAAGAAAAATTTGAAGATCTGGCCTGAGAAAGATAGATAGTATAGAAACAAAAATAATTATTTTAGAACAGTTTTATGATTTTTTTTTTCAGTGCCATCTGTTTCAATTTGAACAGTCTTAAACATGTGCTCTTGAGCACTAAGGCCTTTTAATTTTTTTTTTCCTTTTTTGTTTTGCTGGTGGGGGAATAACTGTGACACATTTCTCCCATTTAAACAACACTTCATTCTGCATTATTTTCTGTCTCTAGTCTTTCTTCTTTGCATGGGAGAAAGGAAATTTATGGTACAGATACTGCTTGAACTGGATGCATTATGGTATTATCAGGAGAAAATCTAAAGTCTTTGTTATATGATGTGCAGATATTGATATTCCAGGTTAGTTTAGTTTTCTAAAATTTTCTGTGTCAATCAGACTTGAAAAATAAACCCCAAATATTTCTTTCTCTTTTTTTGTGCTTAGGGCTAGTATTAGGAACCTGTACCAACAACAGGCCAGACTCAAATATCAGCTATGGCAACCCATGCATGAAGTTGATGCCTTTGAACTATTTCCTGTAGATGAGACATAGCACATGCTGTGGTGAGTCAACAATGTATTATTTTATTAAATCATACTTCCTGGCAAAAAAAAATGCCAAATGCCAAAAGATGTTTAATGCCGAAGTGCATGTTGATTTTTTTTTTTCTTACTTTTTCTTTTTT
>VWZT01009822.1:263924-302180 GCA_013397055.1 Pachycephala philippinensis
TTTGTTTGTGGTTTTTTTTTTTTTTTTTTTGGAGGGGGGAGGCAGGGAACATTAATGTTACAACTTGTAGTAATTTTTAGTACACATTAACATAATGCTGTCATCTTATAATGAGTTTTCCAAGTGTATAATTTCTGCATTGCACAGTTATCAGATGGAGCACATTTGGAATGTGGTTTCAGAGGAAGTGTTAATATAGCAAAATAATTTAAAAAAATATCTACACATGCAGTGTTCTGAGCACTGTTTAATATGGCAAAATCTGTTTCACTGCTGCAAAACCCACAATTTTGGACCAATTTTTGCAACTAATGTTTTCCATCTCTTTGATTTGGTGAGGGGGAGAGGAAACGTTGTTTTGTTTCTCTTTGAGATGACTGAAGAAGATTGTGGGGAGTCCTCACAGGTATTTTTGTCATGTATCTCTTTATCCTTGGACAGGAAAATAATGAGAATAGTGATGAAAAGCAAATAGTCTTTTTTAAAACACTTTGTAGCTTTAACTATCTTAAGTCTGCTATTTCAATGCATGTGTCTTACCTAATAAGTCATTTTGATTCCAATAATTTCTTCGAGATGGTTTTGGTGTACCTTTGGGAGATGAGGAATTGTTTTCAGATTTCTCATGTAATCTCAATAGAATTATTGTAAAACTACTAACTGTTACACCAATAAGGTGTAGCTCCAAGTCACTGCAATGTTTTTGTAAGGAAATAGAACTCTTACTTGTAGATTCAGGATGGAAACACGTAATAGGCACTGACTGGTGAGCAGAAATGGCATGTAGGTAACGTTAAGGATGATTAAATGAACGCTCTGGTGGCACTTTCATCCTTGGTGAAGCTGCTGAAAAACATTAAACAGGTGTCAGTTAAATCTGTTTGACTGCTTTGAAATGAGATGAGTAGCAGAAAGCAGGGCCTGCTTGCCCACTGAGAGAATTTGTGTTCTGTTGGAGTTTAAAGAATTTCCCAAGGGGAGAAGACATACACTAGACATGAACAGTGATTTGTGGCATGAGGAGTCACAGTCTGGATGCTCACATCCTTGGTTTGTGGACATCCAGTGGAAGTAAAACATTTATGTAGAACTTAATAACCTCTCTTTATTACTACTGTGATATTTTTAACTTCTTATGGCTTTTAAGACCTATTGTCCTAATGTAATTCAAGTTAGCAAGACAGCCTTCATCTTGGCTTAATGTGTGGGCTTTAGAAATTGTGACACTGAGCATTTTGCATATGAATGGGTCTGGGTGACTTTTGAATTTATAAAGAAGCCTGAAAACACATGACTTTTATCATTAATATTATTTTACTTTAATTTCTGTGTTGAGGAGCATACAGATAACCTGCTAGTTGTAGATAATGAAAGTTTTAAATAGACTGGCAACAGCAAAGTGTATACGATTTATGGTAGTTGATGGAGTGCTGCAAATAAAGGATTTTGTTAACATGTCCATGATGAACAGTTGCTAAACAGACATTGCATGACATTTTTATAGTATTTTGTACATGTTAATGCAATTAGCTGATAGTCATGGCAGCTCAGTTCCTCTCACCATTAACATTATTAAAATTGCTGTGTAAGTAGGAAAATGGTTCTTAAGAAGCCGGCTGAAGATAATCCCCACTCTTGGCGATTTTGCATTTAGTGGTATATGTAGTGCTAATTTTGGAACACAGTGGTACTGCTGTCTACAAGCAGCGGGACTTGATCATTTGTCCCCTAGGTCACCAAGATGTCTTTATCTTCATGTTGCAGCAATTGATATTTGCTGTGTGGTGTTTCAAGCATGCACCAATGGCTCTGTTCAGGGTACTTTCAGTGTTCAGTGCGCATCTAAGTTACCTCCTCCAGCTTTGTTCTTCCCAGTTTAGGTTTCAGGGTAGGTAATCAGTGCAAATACCAGATTTTCAGAAACACCATATGAAATGTGTCAAAAGAACTCAGGGATATCATAGGGAGAGAGTTGCTTGAGAAGTTTCCTCCCAGCTGACATAACATTAATAGGCAAAATTAGTTAAATATATTTAACAGAAATTAAGGACTTTAGGGTCTTGTTCTGAGTGATGCCTTAAGAGGCCAACCTAGAAACAGAGACTAGACAGGAGTAAGGGAATAAAGGTGGATATTTGTTTGAAAGGCCTTCAGAGTTACACCCTGGGCAGGCCAAAGGCTACACCCAAGGTGGACAACGAGTCACGAGTTCTTCACACTTTTATAGGTTTGGTCCATTTGCATCTCAACCCAATTTCACCAATTAAACTTTAGCTAATGATGGAATTTCCCCTCAGCTTGTCCCCCTTCTCAAGGTGCTGGGTTACACATTTTGGGCCTAGGATGGTCTGGGTGTCCTTGGAGAGCAGCCTGGAGAGGCTTTGTTCTGTCTGTCTCAGCATGAGAGAGCAGCAGCTCACAGGCTACAGGACACTTCAGTTACACACTGGGAATACAGAATTTGAAAAATATAAAAGCTAAAACGTAAGGCATCATGAGGCTATAGTTCTTTAAGGTCTTGTTCTGAGGCTCCACAAAAAACATCTATAGGTGTCTTCAAGCATATAATACAACCCTTTATCACATATTTAAACCTTTGTATGTGTAGGAACTAGGCATGCAGTCCTGTAAACGTGTGTAGCAAATGCAGTTTGAAATCTGGGGCTTATGCTCTCTGTGCAGGCTCTGTCCAGTTAATATTGCTTGTTAAGGCACTTTGATTATATAGCTTTATTTTGCATTCAGCAATTTCTGTTGATGAAAACACAGGCTTTGTAACTGCAGAACTTGTATGTGAAATTGGCAACCGTATCTAAAAATTAGCATATAATTAGTGTAGTTGTTGGATTAGCTGTCAAAAAACTTTTAAAAATGGTCAGGAAAAGTAGCATTTGGAGAACAAAAGTACCTATCAATATTCATCACAGAAAAGAACAAGTAAGGAAAAAACTTGGGATATTTTGTTTAACAAAAAAGTGAGGGTAGTGCTGTGGACGATGGGCGTTTTGAAAAGCTGATTTAATTTTATTAGAAATCATGTGAGAGAAAGGCTTTGATACATCTATGCAGAGAAGCAAAGTACCTGGGATAAAGGAATTTTAGGATTTTTTTAAGCGCTTGAAAAGAACATTTGAGGACCTTTCTATTTTGTAGTGTCTTGGCTTGGTATCTTGCTACTATAGTCACATGTTTTTTTGGAACACTGTGTTGGTTTCTCTTATGTTCATCACTGTGTAAGTGCTAAGTGCACAAAGAGAAATCAGAGGAACTCAGAGCACAATTTGCTCTGAGAAACTTGTGTTCTGCTCCTCTGCCTGACAGAAAAATCCTGTTCATATTAAATTTGCTGCGTATAATAAATGTAAAAATTTATTACCTGTTACCGATGATGGTGATGTAATGTGCAACATATTTCCCCTTGGAGGACTGTTGCCTGAGCCTATTTCCAAAAGCTATTTGTCATGTGATCAGCTACATGCAAACAAAGGTTTTTCAGAAGTGACCTCTAATACTCAACACTTCAGCTGCTTGCCCTCTCTGTTTTTCAAGGGGGCTGGATTTTTTCCAGCAAGTGCTGAGATCTTCACTTTGATTTACAGACTTTGCAATGGAACCACTTGACGGCCTTTTATTTCAATAAACTTCACTGGAAATGCCCATAAAGGGAATTTTCTTGCCTTTGCTTTTTTGTTGTTGTTGATTATCTTTTTTTTCCTTTATATGGATTTTCTTTTTTGTCTACTCAGGATATTGTTTTGCAGAGTGTTTTCACTCCCCTTTAAACTTAGATAATGTTATGTGGGTTTTTATGTGCTATTAGTTCTTATTCTGATTCATATCCCTTCTCCCTCCATCCTTCGTTTGTCTTTAGTTATTGCTACAGCGCCTAAGATTAGTATTTTAATTAAATTATATTGAAATATAGCATTGTCAACTCTTGCAGTATTTGGGTCTTTTTAATGCCCTGGGCTAAGTATCACATACATGTGAGAAACTATGAGCTTTCTTTTAATAAAATGCAGGCTTTTTGTTTATATTACTGGAAAAAATGAAGCTTGAGTATGTGAAAGAGTGAGGGCTCAAAAATGCACAGCCCTCCCACCAAGATTATTCCCTAATGGTATATTGGAATTTTGAGATCATGTAACATGGGTCTTAGGCATTTTGGACAGACAGTCTTAAAAATTTTTTTAAAAATTTATTTGGAAAGTGAAGGTTTGCTGTCTTTCTAATGCTTGTAAAGACACAGGCATACCTTGTGCTGTATCTATGTCTGTATTCTCCCAGTAGCTTGAATTGGCCCAGCAAAAGTCAAGCTATTTGCATATTTTAAAAGTGAAGATGAAATTGATCTAAAAAATTCAAGTGCCTGGTGTCTGCAGTTGTTTAGTTTTGCTTTGGAATACTGCTGGACCAAATGCTTTTCTTCTGCCACATGTCAGTCTGAGCTTACTGAAAAGTAGTGAGCTTAATTTACGAGCTTAATGCTTTCCTGTGTCAGGCGTGACCTGTGAATATATTCCATGAAATATTTGTGTCTTCTGTATTTTTTGAGTTCCTGATGGAAAAAATAGCTCTGAACCACCTGCCAGGCTAGTTCAGTATTTGGCAGGCTCCTCTTCGAACCTTATGGAGAATATCCAGGACTATTGCTGTGGAATATGGGAGTAGAATGTCAGACAAATATCTTCTGAACCTTTGAGTAGTTTTCCAGTGTGATTCTTACAAGCTGTATTAAAATAATTTGAATAGCCTGCAGAAGAATAAATGGAAATGCCAAATCAATAACAAAAAAACACCCGGAATGGTGCCAGCGGAAAGGTGGAAAAGAGACCAAGGCAGCAGTAAATTCAGCTCTGCTAATGGGCATGGCATGAAAACCCATATTATATAAAGTGGTGGGAAGTATTTTGTGACCACAGGGCGAAAGGTTTTGCCTGCTTCCTCTTCAGGGCTTGTCAGTGTGCTGTGTCTCTGTGCCTATTTCTTTGTGGCCCATCCTTATCAAAAGTGCCTTTGCTTCTCACAATTTGTCAACAGGAGCAGAAGCCTGAATATACCATGTAGTACTGCCAGCTTTTCCTCTGCTCACCTTTCACTGCTGTGATGTGTATTGGAAAGAACAGGGAGCACTGTGGGTGAGGAGTGTTGCTCTTGTAGAGAGGAGCACCCGCAGTGCTGCCAGCATCAGCTACTGCATTCCTGCTCCCTGCACAAGGATTTAGGTGGAGTTGACTCAAGCCTGCAGTGTGCCAACTTCTGTACAGGCATTAGGTTAGCAGCTTTAAGCTCTTGGGCAATCATTTCCCAGCTATAAAAGGGAGTGAAAGAAGCCCAAGATGTGTACAGGGTTATCAGGGCAATGCAGCGAGTATGACATTATTGTCGTGTTCCTTCTCTCTCGACTATTGTGTGTTGGGATGGAGAGTGGCAGACAAGTGAAAGCACAAAGGCAGAATTGCACTGTGGAAGACTGTCCAGAAGAGTGAGGTTATCCAGAGGTCATTCAAACTCATTGTACATCTACACCCTCGGGTACAGCATTTGGTACCCTTCCTGCGTTGGATGCAGGCTGAAGGTTGGCAAGAAGAGAGGGAAAACTGCAGGCCCGGTGCAGTATTTGTGCGTTCTTAATATGTTCAAATTCCTGGCAGAATCAATAAGAGCAATTCACCAGTGAGGAGTTTGAGGAGATGTAATTATTAAATAGGCACTCTTGAGCTGTTGGATGCTGAATAGCTCTGGATTAGTTTTATAAAAATCAGAGGTGCTGAGGCTTACACTTTTTAATCACTTTAAAGAAGAGTAAGAATATAAGAGCAGCCAGTAGTCTCACAGGAAAAATCCATCTAGAAAAGGCTTCTGTCCTCAGTGGCCATTAGCTAAATAATTGGAGAAGAAAAGTAAGAACAAGATAAGTAATCACCAATGTTGCTCTTGTTGTGTCCTCCCATACTCTGGAAGTCTGACTATTTTGGGGGGATAGAAATTGTTTCTTTGTCTTAAAAGTTCTCTTTCCTGAGTCACAATTTTCTGCCCAGTATGTGTTTTATGAGCTCTTTTCTAGATGTTCAATATGATGATCAAGTTCTGGTTGCATTGAAAATGCTGGGATTTTATTTGTTTTGAAAAGTGATGTTGGGTGTACATATTACTCCTATTCTGGGGAAAAAAACCAAACAAACCAACGTTTTTTGTGTGAACCCACTGTAAAAACGCAGGGGCTTTGAAAATACTGTAAATGTATAATAGCACCATGACAAAATGTTCTGTTCCTAGCAGATATGGAGTCATGGCTAAAGGTAATATTTATACAGCAGGCTCTGGATTAATTTATGGAGTGTGTAGCTTTGTGTTAGCATGGTTACTATCCCGGGCTGGTTTATCTAGACCAGCGCAGCAGGTTCAGTAATACAATGTTTTGGGTTTGAGGGACCTTGGAAGGCAGGGCCTTCTTTCACCAGGGTTACAGAGAGTTTCTGATGTGCTTCCTTACTGCCTTTATTTAAAAACCTACCTTCAGTTAGGTATCCAGCTAGTGGGGCTACTTTCCTTGGAGCAGGTGTTAGTGCTCTCTGTTTTGGCCTGCCAACACTGCATGAAAGCAGCAATGAATGGGAGGATTTTCTTGATTTATAGGCTGCTAGGATAGAAATAGAGCACACAAGAGAAGGCAGGGTGGAATTAATTACCCTGTTGTTCACAGAGTGGACGTGACGGTTTTTCTCAGTTGCACATCAGAACCAGGTGAAATAATGACCTAAAATGGTATCCAAATATTCCTGTATTCTCAAAGAAGTTTTTTCTCTGAACGTAAGTTGTTTGTGTGTTTTTATAGTTTTTAACTTCACTACTTCATGCCTAGTTCAAGTACTCAATACATGATTCAGCACCGAAAATCCAGAGATAGTGTTTAAAAATTGACTCCAGCTCTTAAAACAGGAACTTAAAGGACAAGTCAAAAAGAAAACTACATTTCAATTCTGGTTTTTTTTGAAACAAAAAATTCTCTCTGAGATGTTCCTGAAAAAGATGTGCATAGCTTAACTGTGAATCATAATGCCACTTAAATGTCTGCATTAATTTTATGTTAGATTTCAGTCATCGGTGTGTATGTAAATGTTTTGGTGGCATTATGAATACTTGATTTGCTGTTGTGCGTAAACTTAATTCTTTTTATCTGCCAAGCTGCGTGAAGAGAGTCTGATGGATGTCTTCCACGACACAACACTGTCAAAAAACACCCACATGGTTGTACAAACAGCAATGATCCATAAACCCTTTCATAAAGTGTTTTGAAGGTGATAAATAGTCCTCAATCTAACAAACCTGGAGTGCAATTCTGTGCTTTTCTTTTTACAATTTTGAAAAAATACAGACAAGGATATCTGCTTGGTTTTGGCTTTTTTGGGCAGATGTGGCAATTGTTAGTTGAGGTTACGTGTGTGGCTGTTAACAGAGCATGAAGCTCAAACTGTGACATGGGAAGCAGTATTGTCAGAACTGAAGTATTCAAAAGCCTTCAGTGAAATCTTCAGACTTTGAACTGGTTTATTTTGATTTTGTGGGCTTATAGGCCACTTTTGCGTCTCATTGTTAAGGTTTTTCGTGAAAATCAAAAAGATGTAAAACCAAGCATCTTGGGGTGGGGTCATGGGAACGGCTTGAAGGTAGATGCTTCTTTAACTAACAGGATGAAGGCACTAGGGGCAGTTTTTAAAACAGCAGAAAATGTCATGCATAAAATTACTCCCTAGAGACCCTAGAGCACACAAATCAACAGTAGCCCATTATACGTTACAATGATTATTATTGGATTTTAAATATAAAAGAAAGGACAACATTTAATATATTCTAAATCTTCTGTCAGGGTTTGACTGCCAGCAACAAAATCCACTGTAATGGTGATTACTAAAATAAATTTGACCTCTGACCTCACACCTGGAAATAGTGCAAAGAAACTTTGTACTGCTCAGTGAGCTAATTTTAATTATCTGCAAACACACATCAGTTTAGTTAGCAAGCCTACTCCTCCCTGATGAGGCCTCACCTGGAGTACTGCATCCAGTTCTGGAGTCCTCAGTACATGACAGACATGGACCTGTCGGAGCAGGCCCAGAGAAGGGCCAAAAAGATGATCAGAGGGATGGAGCAATTCTCCTATGAGGAAAGACTGAGTTACTGGTGCTTCAGCCCCCAGAAAGAAGGCTCCAAGGCAAGAGGCTTCCAGTACTGAAAAGGAGCTTCTAAGATAGGGATGCTTTATAGTAGGGGCTGTAGCAACAGGATGAGGGGTTTTAAGCTGAAGGAGGGTCAATTTAGAGCAGATATAAAGAAGTTTGTTTTGGTTTTTTTCATAATGAGAGTAGTGAGATACTGGAACAGATGGCCTGGAGGTGATAGATGCCCTGTCCGTGGAAACATTCAGGGTCAGTGTGGATGAGAGTCTGAGCAACCTGATCTGGTTGAAGATGTCCTTTCTTATTGCAGGGGGTCTGACTAGATGAGCTTTAAAAGGTCAGCTTCAATCAAAAAGAAAGAAACTTAAAGCTTGGCTCAGTAGATAAACCAATAGCCCTGCAGTGGCCTAATGCTATTTCACAGTAGCTGTGTTCATCCAGCAGCCTGATGTAGCATTGCACGCTTCTTCCCTGCCCCAGTGATACCTTGTGCAGACTTTGGGGTCATCAAGCCTCAGGTTTTTCCTACCCATCCTGCTGGGTTACAAAGCCCAACTGAAGCTGATCCTGATCGTGTGACGTGAGCTACTTCTGTTCTACCACCTACTCCATTTCTTGCTGCTCTAGATAAACACTGCTTCTTTTTTAACTTTGCAATTTAAGCACTGTGTTAAAATACATGTCATTTTCACAACTAACACGGTTCTCTGCATGCAGGATCTTTCTGCAGAGGTCAGCAGAACTCTGGTTTGGATTCCATTCAGAACTTTTGGAGGGATGTCAAGAAGGAAGCTTGCTCTTTTTACTTCAGCCATCAGGATTACCAGTATTTTCCTTTAGGACCTGCTTGTAATAAAAACAGATCCCAGAATCAAGTTACTCTTATTTCTGTACCTTACTGACAAAACTGTTGTACCTCTTCTGCATCTACCATCTGTTTCTTTTCAGTGTCCGGTCTTCTTCAAATGAGTTGCTTTGTAGTTTCATCTTTTGCTGTCTCTGTGTTAGAAGCTGTCTTGAAAAGGTTTGGTGGATGTTTCCAAAAACAGATGCTCAAAGTAATACTGTGTGGAATGCCCAGAAGAGCAACATCATGATTTTGGGTTGTATCTGCAGGCTTGTTTTGTGTCTAGTACAGCTCAAGGTGATAAGTAAATGTGATGTTAAAAACTTGAAAGAAGATTAAATGATGTCTTCAAAACAATACTATTAAAAATTCAACTTTGAGAGAAAAACTCAGCCTAAAGATATAGAGCAAGTTCAGACAAGCAAGTCTGTACCTGGAAAAGCTTGGTTGTGGTGAGGCTGTTTAATAGCCATGCTGGAAATGAAATAGATTTCCTTGCCTGCGATGCTCCTTTATTCAATCAGTAAGCCCAGACCAAAAATTGGTGTCTGTTTGAGTTATTTCACTGGGCACCTTGTCTCTGGATGGGGAAGAGGGAGAACAGACGGAAAAAAAGCAGTGCACCTTTGTTCTGCAGGATGTATCTTGCTGATTTTTTTTTTTTCCATGTGAGGCACTTGCTTTTGACACTTCAAATTTATGTTATTTATTTTCGATCCTTATGTTCTAGTGCAGAGCCTCCACTTGGAGCTGAGAGTTATCTGAGGGAGAGAGTGCTATGAATGCCTTCTGTTTGTCTGTGAGAAGAATGTTTCTGTCCTCCAGGAATTCTGTGTTGGAGCAATGAGCTGCAGTTTGGAAGGACTGTGTATCGCTGCTCTGAAGGACAAGCATATGTAACGATAACTCACTCAGCAGCCAGATAGAGGCAGAACAGGGATAGATGCAGCAAGATAGAGGCAGAATGAGTTTTAAACAAAGGAAGACTTATGTTTGACTGTGTCATTATGTTGGATTTATCTGTTACATCATTGTAATTAATGAGCACATGAGGAGCTTTGTGATGTTGAGTATACCTAAACCCATGGAGAGCTTTTTCATGTTTATTCCACCTCCATCTGATATTGTTTATAGTAACTTTAATGAATATATAACTAGCCATAAACCCCAAAATGTTAATCTATATTCATGGTGAATAGTATTAGAGTATCTCTTGGTACATTTCATGGTTCTACATTAATAAAACTGTCTGCTTTTTATTACTATGCAGGAAAATAAAAAATGGTGTCAAGAGATATTTAAGCCAGTATTCCATCTCCTATACTGTGTAATACTGCAGATGGATAACATGAAATTCATGCAGAGAATCACTTTGTTCCTATAGTGAAAAGAAATATTTGGGCTCAAAGCTTCTGCTAGACTAGTAAGTCATCAGAATGAATAAGATTTTCATTGTAGGTTTGGTATTATGAATTTATGTAAAATACTGCTCTTTAGTAAGTGATGTAAGCACTTTCATTCACTTAGGGTGAGGCCCCAAATACATCTGCCTCTTTATCAAAAAGAGCAGATGCTGCCATTAAATGGCTCAAATTTACCATCAGAAAACGGCAATGCACTCCTGTTTTGGCATTTAGTCTTTATACTCAGTTATTTTTTTTCATGCTAAATATCAGCCTTTTAGTTATGGCTTCCATAGAACACATACAATGGTGATTGGGGGTGGAAACCTGTAGTGCTGTGGTTTACTGTAATTTTTTTTGTAAGACATAAAATGCTGTAAATTTATGGAATACAAAGCCATTTCCTCAGGATACAGAACTTGGCCTCTTTGTGCATGTGGTATTTTGTGCTATTTTCAGTGCTATAGAATTTTATGGCTTAATTGTCTAGCAAAGTGCATCATCAGCATTGCATATTTGCATTGGCTTGTCAGTCTTGTTTTTTTAAATAAATAGAATATGTAGTAAATCATAACTGGCTTTTCAGAATTAAAATCAAGTCACTGAATGAATTGATTTGTCCTTGCATATGCTAAGTAAGTGTGTTTGTGTGCAGAGTACCATGCTTGCTATTGAGATGTATTGTAGCTGAAGGATTTAAAAACAAGGAGAAGAGAAAGGGAAGATGGTGTGGGGCAAAGACAAAGGACAGAAACTTTGACATAGTTGTTCTTGGAGCCCAGGTTTGGGTGCTGTACGTGACATCCTGCAATTTATTTTGCAGGAGACTTTCACATAGTCAGTGAGGGTTTGTTAAACATTCGATAAGTCTAGCTGACAAGTGTGCTATGCTTGCGGAACCTGCAGCCCAGAATCATGGAGGACAACGCAAAGGGTGTTTGCATAAGAGGGCAGAAAAAGCCTGCTGCTAATATGGCATCAAGCCTTTGTCATTGAAGTTGGTTGGTAGGACAAGCAAGTGCCATGGGAAAAGTCTGCCAAGTGAACAAGTGCAATTAGTTACCAGCATTTGAATTATTCATCCAAACTAGGACTTCAATCCGTTAATAAAGTTAGGAGTAAGAAAATATTAGTAAGTGTCTGTCACTGATGGTGGTTCCAAATTGGCAACGGCTTTGCCTTCAGCTAAATTGTCTGGAAGATGGGAAGTTGTCATAAGGACACTGTGGCTACGTGCAGGAGGGAGGAACCAGCAACCCAGTGGATAACCTTGTGGCTTTCTGAATTAATTGTGGCTGAAATATCATCAAGAGGAGGAGACAAGCCACAGGTACAGAGAAAACCAGGCAAATGCTGGTCCTTAACTGTGAGTTTTCCTGGTCACATCAGCAGCAGCAGTCTGCTGTATCTCTGTGACATTGTTTGTGTTCCCTGGTCTGTCAGAGGCCTGTCAGTACTGAGGCTTTACCGTTGCAACTGTTCTTATTTTCCCTTTGTCTAGAAGGCATCGAATAGGCTGTTCTATCAAATAATTTTGGTGTATTTACTCTCCTAGTTTTCTGTTTTCGCTCTCTCATCTTGTGCTTGGGGCGAGCTGTTGGGAGTGGCATATGAGGTGATGCTCCAAGAGTACTGCAGTGGGGAGGGAATAGTGGTGGCACTCTGCCATGTGTTCCCTTCTTCCAGGGCAAGGTCCAGCCACACATGATGGCCACAGATGACTGAAATCACTCGATTTTGCCAACAGTTTTTTTGCTCCTGTTGAAAATCTGGAGAGCTGTATTTCCTGTGTTTTTTAACCTTGCAAAATTTAATTTAGATGAAATAGTCCTGTTTGTGATCAGTGAAGAGTTAATGTCTCCCTCAGTTCTGTTCAAATCCATTTTGTTGATACAAACATTTGGTTTGGGTTAATATTGGACAACACTGGACAATACTGAATGCCTCTCTTCATCTCAAGTCTTGGGTTTTGCTGGATATCAATTTTGGGATTTCTTGGTTGGTTGGTTGGTTTTGTTGTTTTGGTTTTTTGTTGTTGTTGCTTCACACACCACCTACCCACACCCTTCCCCAGCATAAAGTGTCTTTTTTTTGTGACCACAGAAAACCACCATTGCCTTCTCAGACAAAGCAATTCTGCGCAGGGAGTAGCACAAATACACAACTGTAGAGGAGCTTTTTTAAAGGCACTTTGTTTTAGTGTCAAATACTTATCTCTTTCTGAAAACTTTATGAGCGGTGCCTTATCTAAACAGATTTTATGTTTACCTCTTCTGGTGAGTCTCTGAAGTACAAGTAGGTGACAGAGTTGGAGAAAATGGAGTGAGATTATTTTCTTTCTGTTTATTGTCTGGGAATGACCCTGGAGTTCTGCCTTTATTTGTATACATTGTGTAAGTGTCAGAGCTTAAGCTCATAGAACATATTTCCAGAAGATTTGGGAGTGATGACTTGAAGTGATACTCGTTTTGACAAATATGGTGGGTAAAAGCAAATTATTTTGCTCAATACCTTCTGCATAATAACTGTATAATCTTCAGTATTAGGTACTTTTGTAAGTCTTGAGTTGTCTTCTAAGCAAGCCACCTAAAGGATTTTGTATTGTTGTTTGATTAAAGGAAGAATTGTGCTGTTGAGGAGTTGCAAATTCGTGAGAGAATCTTATTGCAAATTTTAAGTTATCTTAGTAGCTTGGCAACATAATCTTCATAAAATCACAGAATGGTTTGGGTTGGAAGGGGCCTTAAAGATCATCCAGTTCCAAGCCCCCCCTCAGGGAGTTGCTCAGGGGCCCCCTTCAGCCTGACACTTCCAGGGGTGAGGCATCCACAAATTCTGTGGGCAGCCTCTGCCAGTGCCTCACACTCATAGTAAAGCATTTGTTGCTGATATCTAATCTAAGCCTCCCTGCTACAGTTTAAGGCCATTCCCCCTTTTTCTATCACTATACATCCCTGTAAAAAGGTTGTAAACTCCAGCTCGAAAAGGCTTCAGCTTTCTTGTAGCCACTTTAGGTACAGAAGGCTCCAGGGAGCCTTCTCTTCTCCAGCCTGTCTTCGTAGGAGAGGTAAATTAGCCTGTTTTCCAGGTTAGAGACTGTACCAGTGACAATCATATGTGTAGCTTATTTTAGTATATAGCAAACACAACGGGTTTGCATGGAGGCTATTTTTATTTTTTTTTAATCAGGCTTCCAGTGGTGACAGATCACCAAATATGTAACTAGGTATTGTTTCTTGATTGATTCGGCACTAAATTTAATTTGCATGTTGCCTCTCCTTGCTGCAATACGGAAAACAAATGTAGGATTTAGAGAAGAGGGGATTAGTGACAGCAAGATGCATATAAAATCATCTCATACTGTTTTAAGAGTGAGCAATTGCTGGCTTGCGATTCAGAATTCATTTTTCTAATACGCTTATGTTAACAGTTTTATAATTAAGCTTCACTTAAAATTATAATAATAATTTCCTTTTCCATTCAAGCATAACAAAGCACTTAAACAAGCATTAATAAGCCTCATATCATCTTTGCAAAATAAGTATTATTGCCCCTATTTTATAGTTGGGTAAACATAATTGAGGGTAAGTGATTTAGTCTGAAATGACAAATCCTGCAAAGGGCACTTCCTGGATACCCTTCCAGCTCTGTGAACCTCAGTGTTAAAGTGCAGGTATCAGGGTAGATCCTTGAGTATTGAGGCTTAGTAACAAAAAACAAGCTCAATTGACAGTGCTTAATGTAGATGAAAAACTGTGTAAATAACATGCAACGTGGCAGAAAATGTGGGTCTGAGATTTTGGCGGAGAAGACAGGTCTGTGGTGCATCACCCTGGGCAAGGGTGGGGATCTCTGTGCTCTCTGCTGCTGTGTAGATGAGGAGCCAAGGAACACGTCCTGGTGTGGGTGACCACAAAAGCAATCCATGAGCAAAGCTGAGCAAAGCATCGTGGTCAATTCCATCTTTCACAGCTCACTTGTTCAAGCAGGAAGACCCTGAATCTTGGCTGGATTATAGGACTTTGGTCCATCCCTTGACAAAACGCCCAGCCCAAGCTGGATATGAAGGACCCCATGTGTTCCCTCAGTTCTTCAAAGTTTTTCCAGTATCTTCCAAGCAAAGACTTTGTGCACAACCTCTCAATAATGTGTGTGAACAGAAAAAGAAAGCCGTCTAAGGTCAGTTGTATGTTCACATAGGGAAACCTTTCCTTTCTTTTGGGAAGTAGATAGGTGGGACATTGTCAAGATGCATTTAATGAATAAAAAACCTAATAGAGTAAAATTAGACTAAATAAAAGCTGACTTTGCTGCCACTTCCAGAAATGTATCATCACCTGCACCACAGCAGGAAATGCAGACTAAATAATTACAGATCCCTCAATGGAAGGCATACCACAGCAGGCTAGGAATAGAAAACCTTCCTTCCTTCAGAAGAAGAAAAATAAAAGGAAAAAAATAGAAGCAAGCCATCATAAATAGTGATGAAGCCACCTGGAAATTAAAAGCCCAGCTCTTGGGGAGATGGAGAATTTTGGTGTGGCCAAAGACTGCTGCTGGCTTCTAACTTAAATTACACTTTGGTGTTGCTTACTGATATTTTTCAGAGATATCAGCACTGTACCTATGTAGCAGGTGTAAAGTTCACAAATACGGAAGTTAATGCCATTTACATTGATCAACAGCTTACATCCCTGTGGTTGAAAAGGCCATAAAACATATGTTGTATATAACAATGCATATACATTGTTGTATAGAATATAGAAATCTGTCTATTGTAAATTCAATGCTACAGATTTCTAGGCAAAACATTTTGACATGACTGAAAAATCTTTTTCTTTCTATTTCCTGAGAGATAATTGAGATTCTTTCTTATACCGTATTTCTGACAAGTGTTTAACCTTGGTGCATATTAGAAGTTCAAGTACTTACCATATCTAAGCAGTATTTGTCCTTAAATTAATTATTAAATAGAAGTTGCATTCATGAATATTGATACTTACCCACAGATTAAAGGGGCAATGAGTCAGTTGGTACCTGACTACAACAGAAGGAGGAAAAAATTGAAATAATGCTGTCTCTCGGTTCATTTTTAGGAGTGAACAACTATGATAAGGAAGATTTTTTTCTAATAGGAAAGAATATAATCCTTTTGCTGCATTATTGGTGTTAGTAGTAAACTAGAAGAGACTCTAATCTGTCTCTAGGAGGTCTTATGAGATGCTCTCAAAGGGAAGGGAGCAAGATAAGCAATGTAATCAGGGTACCAGAGTCAAAATGGAAGAAAATAAAGATTTGGGATACTCCTCTGCATTACTATCCTGCAGTTAGTTTTGTTTAGCCTTGATTTGAGATGTGACACCATTCATTGGCTATTGAATTTTTGTTACGAAAAAAGTATTCAGCTGCATTTTGTCACTTTTGGATGCTTTATTTCTACTATCAACAGCATTTCTGGATGCAATACTGCCCACAGGATTGAAAAAGAGAGAGCTCTTTACTAGGATAATTGTATGAATAACTTAATTTTAATCAACTGAATCATCCTGACAAATCCAACTTTAAGCAGTTGAACAGTGCCTTAATCAGTCTATGCAGGTATTTAAAATTAAGCACAGCAGTAAGAATATTACTGCATTATGTTTGAATGCAGAAAACAGAATTGCAACACAGCAGAAAAAAAGTTTCTACAGGCAGAAATCAGTTTTCTCTCCAGTTTGCCTTTGACAGCCTCCCACATGCACAGTTGTACGTACATCATAGTTTTATTCAACCCCAGCAGTATCAGCATGTTTGTTGGCTAAAGCTGGTGAACTTTCTCACTGCCACTGCAGTTAGACCAAGAGTGAAATAAAAGGCATGAGGCTGAAACAGAGCTCTCATTATTAGATACCAGACAGCTATAATCCCATCTGTGGAGATGTACAGCCAGCATCTGGGTCATGTGAAATACTCCCTCCCTCCAACCAGAAGCCTTCTAATGATTATTCATGATTAATTTTAAAGCAAGCACTGTAATATATTAAGTGAATGTATTCTCATTTTTAGAATCCCTCCCACTGAACAGCATTTCAAGCAGCTATTATTATAACAGTCCTGACAACTCCCTGATTAATCCTCATCCATGTGTGTCAGATATTATTAACACTTAACTGGTCAAAGCTCAATCTTTATTCTCTCTGAGCCTGTTTCTTCACGCAGAGCCTGAGTGAAGCTGTCACACATGTCACTCTGTCAAGCAAGGATGCATAAACCATTCCCACTTGTTAATTTGTTTACTGACATGTCTTGTACAAAGTGCCTCTCTAAAGGTGGTGGTGGTGGCAGTTTAAATCGCTGGTGCAAATGCCGGTAGTGGTGGCTGCTGTTCTTTAAGTATAAATAAGTGTGCTGTAGATGTGGCACACAGTGCAGTGCCAGGTGCTTCCCATTCGCTGCCCTGATGCTCTGCTGCTGGCTCAGTCTGCTGTGACTGCAGTGCTGGGCACCAGTGATCATTGTGTGGGCACAATCTTCACCATAGCAGGTGACTTGGCGCAAATAGTCCCAGGAGTATTTGTCCTGCTGTTCCTGGTTTCTGATCTGCTGTCATGTAGCAGTTGCTGCAGTGGGCAAAATAGGTTTCATCTGGCACGTTCTGCAACTGTATCTTCTGAAGCAATCTTTACAATTTTGAGTTTAGAAGTGACTTCGAATTCACTGGCTGGATTCTGTCAGTTAAGAGTAGGTGTCTCATGCATTTGTCTTCTTACATTACAAGCTGAATTTTACGTGGACTGACCTCAAAATTTTCTGCTTGGGTCTTTGCTGTCTCTGGCTTTAGTCTCTGCCTGAACTGATGCTCTTATGCTGTCATTAGCTATTACTTGCTGGCAATACCTTCAGGTTTTTTTGTGTTCATTAGCAAAAATACTTTGTCAGCTTATTTAATTCCCAGAAATAAGTAGAATGCGAAAGCTTTTTTTTTTTTCTTTTTCTTTCTTCTCCCCCGCTCCTTCAAAGTATGTGCTTCAGACAGTTGATTATCTGATCTGGTTTGTCAGTATCTGTATGGATGACTAAGTATGTTTTTAGCAATGTGGCTGTACTGAATATCTGCTATGGGAACTGAGGAATGCTGTCTCTCTATAGCCTTGCTAAGAAGTCTGAAGTAGAGGTGGATCCTATTCTTGCTATATCTCTCTTAAATTTGGCCAGGCTCATGCAGAGTGGGCTTCAGCTGTGAGTCCCTCCGTTTAACAGCTCTGTCATTGCAAAGAACCTATTTCTGCACCCACCCATATGATGGTTGTCACTCAACATCTGATGTATTAATTGGGCTTATTCAAGAACTCCTTTACTTCATCAGATTTCTGGGGATTGTGTAATCAGCTCTTTTTTGGTGTTGTGTCTCTGTTTATAATAAGATTATCATGCATGCTGGCTGTAACTTTATATATTTATCCAGTTGATATTAAAATAGAAGTGGAGAATTGAAGAGTGGCCTTGTTCTTGAAATGGAGGATTTCACTACCAACTGTTCTCTGATCTCCATATGTTACAAAATTCAGGTGGTTTTTTAAGTACCTTTTTCAAATGCAGGGTAGTGGATGAACTTTAGCTGCAGTACTAAAGTAGAAATGTGTAGTTATATTGCTTTCACACCGAACAGAGTACAGTTGAACTCCAGTCTTCCACTGAACTAGCAGGGTTCCTTTCCCAGTACGGCTCAGAAATGAGACCTAACACACACGAGGATCCTGGCTGATAACTTGCATTGCCTTGGTGCAACATGTCTGCAGTTTGGCTATTTTCATGCAAAGGTTTTTCAGTCTTCATCTGTGAGGGCTTATACACAAAAACAACTTGATCATATCTGACTTCAGTGAACCGTTTGCAGGCCTTGAATGACTAATTTTTGGCTATTTGCATGGGAGAAGAGGCATTTAATTTTCAGCGTTTTTGCTGGTACTTCAAGTACTGACCATACTTTGTGTGGCTTTGTGCAATTGCATAGTCCTTTCAAGTCGTGTGACCTGTTGTTCTATGTTTACTTTCACTGGTCCAGTTCTTCCTTTCCTTACCTTGAAAATACTTTTGTGCAGGCTGGTTAATACGAGATCTGAGTTCTCGGAGGCTCTGCTTTTTGCACCTTAAAGCAGGGACTTTGAATACCTCTAATTTTTGTCTAGCTAGCTATTCCTGGGACTGTTGGGACTTCCTCACAGGACCTGGTGTTTTGTTCTGTCAGTCTGCAGCTAGAAACATTTCTTTCCTACATTTGAAACTACTTTGGTCACCACCATCCATTTTGATCCTCCCTGCTAGTTTCATTCACTGTCTTTTGTTGCAAGTGGTAAAGAAACTCTCACTGCTGGACAATTCAAGAGGTTGTCAGAAGTAGTGGAGGTATTTTTTGGCATCTCTCAGCTTGCTTTACACACACACCAAAATAAGTGAATCATCCTCATGGAGTCTCTGTTTGATGTAGCTGAAACAGAAAAAAAAGTGTGTGGAATGAGAGATGATTGGCAGTCAAATATCAGGACAAAGCAGATTAAAAAAAATGTGTTTAAGCTTGCGGAGAAACATTAATTCTAAAAACTAGTTTTAGACACAAAGGCCAATATGAAGAAAACTGACAAAAATCCTGCAGCCAGAAGTTGAATATGTCTTCATGCAGCCTGTGCATTTGTAAATTCATAACAATAGCAGCTGCTGCACCAGATAGTCTCTCTGGCTTTCTCCCTGTCCTTTCCTGTAAGAAGATAAGGGGAAAAAAATGGGAATTGCATTACGTTTCCTGTTCCTGTTAATTTCGGATCTGGAAAGGGCTTCTGCTTTACTATGGTAATTGGGTTATGTACTGCAGAAAACCAATATATTTTCATGATTAATAATCTGTTTTGGCAAATTATGTATTTCTGAAAAGTAGATGGAGGAGATTGCATATTAATCTTGGAATAACCATGGTTTGCTCATTTACAAATATGCTTCTCTGCTCTTGCACAGAATGTGCATAAATCACATTTCAAACATGAGATAGTCATCAGCAGTCAGTAAAAAAGATATTTCCATGGCAACAGTTGCTAAATTGAACAGTGCTTTGGTACCTCCTCCCTGGTTTTGTCCAGAAGCCTCCCTGACTTTCGCTCAGATAGCATCTACCTTACCCATGAGTAACCAAATAATCATACCTGTTAAAAAATATAAACCACCATTACCTGTGTAAGGAAGTATTAGAGCACTAATTAGCAATAATTCATTACTGCTGACAGTACTGGGCATCACCCTTCTACATCTGCACTTCTGTAACTCTCCATGGGCCCTGTCAACTTATTATGGCCTTTCCCCACTCCTGGTGGAGTTGCTGTAATCGTATTTTGAGAGCTGTGGAAAAATCATCTGGCCTGGATGAAAATCTGACCACTCTTCCTGGCTTCTGCTTGAAAGAAAAGAAAAAATGTGGAAGTGATGGCACTTCCCATGGCTTTATGGTCTTTCTTCCTTTTCTTTATATATGTCCAGGAAAATTGCTGTTTTAAGGAATGAGCTGAAGTTGTTCAGCAGACATTTGGAGGTTACTGCTCCTAAATGTGCAGGTAACATCAGAGTGAGCATGAGGATTACAGTATGGTGGACACTGGGCTGATGTGAGGGCTACTCCTTTGATACCGTTCTTGATGGGAAATGTTAAGAGGGACTGAGGCAGGTCAAGAGGGACCTTTATAGGAGCTCACCTGTGATGGAATGTTAAAAAAGAAAATTAGGGTTTGTTTCCATGAACAGTCAACAGCATCTTTCTGCTGTACTGTTCTCCAGGGTTATTTCCTGTTAGGCAGTTTCTAACCATAGGAAATACTTTGCTTTTAAATCTACCTTATCACTAGTATGAACTGTTCTAAGTTTCAAATCGGAGATTCCTAAAGAAGAGATGAAACAGGCAGAGAATAATTGATACTTTTTCTTTCCATTTTGTTCTTCAGGTATAAGCTGCAGAGACATATTTCGACTGTGTCTATATTGAAAGAGAAAAATCTCTTTGCTAGTATCTAAAATGTTTCCTATTTACAATGCTTTTCCTGAGTCTCAACCCTCTCAGTATCCCTTTTTTTTGGTTTATAAGGCATAAATTCATGTGGCCTTGTTCCATCAGCACTGTGTTTCACCTCCTTTATGTGACCCGGTTTATCTTGTGCCTCCCCTTGGCCTGTTCTTCCTTCCTCCTAAACTGGAAACTTGAGGACTGAAGAGAGAATGGCAGAGGCGGACCACGCTTATTTCTGCAGCATCAGGAGTCTGGTGGGAAGCTGAAATCTGCACTGTTCTGTTCCCTATCTCCTAGATCTATCTTAGGCAAAGGTGGAGAATATAGACACTCAGGCATTCAGAAACATTTTGCTTTCTTTTTGGGGCAGTTGGAGATGTATAAATGGACTCTCTGATGGGAGTCAGCTGAGGAATTGATCAGTTGCTACAGGACTTGGAAGGATGACAGCTGTCACAAATTATGGGTTTTAAAATCCTGTGTATTCCTGATCAAAATGGGAGTGTTACCAGGTTGTTTGGTGTATGGTAACTTCTGAAATGAATGTAGAATGTTAGCAGGTCTTAATTGATTTTGCACCTGCTTTTTTTTTTTTTTTCCTGAAAAATAAAACTAAATTTAGTCACTGTTGCTCCTTATTGAGAAAATGAAATGGAAAATCTCAGCTGCCTTTAACTGTCCCTGCATCTCCAAACCAGCTAATTTTGCATCTCCATCGGACTCCGTATGTGATCAATTGTGCTTAATCTGCTGTGTATGAAGAAAGTTTAATGAAGTTTATCCTGGCAGGATGAAAGCTGTTCATGTGGCTATTCTGAATTCAGGGGGTTGTGATTGTATTATTATAAATTTCCTCACAAATCTGAGAAAGAACGGCTGTGTAAGGCCACAGTTTCCCAAGGAGCACCTCTACACTGAGAGAGCTTGTCCATGTTTTCTGGCAGCTGGCTGTTCCACCGGATTAAATTTTAAGAGGCTGTTTCTCATTATCGAACTCGGAGGATCAGGGACAGTAATGATACCTTAATCAGTGTCATAATTAAACACAAACAGCCTGATCTTGGGGTTTCTGAGAATAGTTGTGTGGAGCTATTTCAGGTTTAGATGCACTAATTGACTTTGGGATGACTTGACCATTTGTTGGTTTTACTAATTTTTGAAAAGTTACTTTTCTGTGTGTGCTTTTTGTTTTATTTGCCTGGGGAGGCTGTGCCTCCAATTGTGTGTGGAGCTCACAGACATACTCAGCATTATTAGGAATTTCAGGTAGAGTTACTGTGTAATTTAAAGTTCCAAATCCCTGTTTCCAGGGTAACTTAGCATGGGACACATCACCAGGAAATCAAACAGACTAGAAAAGGGGTAGGCAGTATGGGTAGAAAAAGCAAAAAAAGGAAATTGTAAAATGTGTAGTAAAAAAGAAACAAGAAAAAGAAAAAAAAATTAGGAGCAGAGGAAAAAAATATACTTGAAAGAAAGAATGCATTGAACTGTGAGTCAGTAAGCAAGTTCAGGAATGGAATTAAAAAGGACTGGAATTGGTGAAGAAAGATACCATCCCCTGCCTGAATTTTGTGCTTCCCCACAAAGCCTTTTTCTCCAAGCATTTCAGATGGATGATCCCCTTTGTCTCCTCCGTCTTCCTGTGGCATCTTCAGTCAGCCTCTGTTTGTCTTCCATGCACTAATTCCTCACTCTGGTGGTTTGCAGTCCCTCCAGAGGAATGGCAGCTGTTGCCAGCAATTGGAGTGAGTCTGTGGTTGCTTTGTGTGAGCAATAGGGCTGGAAATTTTATGGGGTTTCTCCTTGTACCTCACAAGAATTAAACCCCACTTGATTAGGGTAGAAGTGAGCTGCTCCTGGCTACTGCTGTAACTCCCAAGGCAGTCACCACTTGCTTTTGGAGAAACATATCTTTATGAGAACAGTCCACAGCGGTGATTTTATCTTTAGTTGTTGTAAAGGTAAACATGTTAAAACTGGGCAGCCTGAAATTCCTGCTTTGTGTCTCTTTTTTTCTTTGCACTTTTCCACCCTTTTTTTGGTATCTGTCAAGAGACCTGCTGCTTTGAGGCAGTGACTGACAGCACAGGTGACAGAAATGTGTTTTGCCTGTCCCTCTGAAAGCGTGTGTTTGTTGCACAGAACTCATTCATATTCTTGTCATGGGTGTGACGTTCAAATGTTGTGAAATGCCGATGAGTGAGACCTGACCTCTCGGCCTGATGCTGATTGTTATGCTGAGTGCAGTGCATCCAAGTACTGTTTGCCTCTGCAAGGTTTAATAACGAGCAGAAGATGAAGTAGTTACACATACACCTGGGTTTTATGTATTTACACCTGCTGTCATGTGCGTTTGTTCATTTCTTGGCTCCAGAGACAGAAGTCAATGAAAACAAATGTAGAAGTAATGAAAAAAAATGTTATTGTGTGTGGTGTATTTGTTTCTGAATTCAGTGCCTTGAGACCAAATAAAAATGAAATAAGAATAGCCTTAAATTATTATAAAAGATAAACAAGACCAAAAGACCCGAAGAACTTTTAATTCAGCTTCTGGACATAAATTAGATCTTTTTTTGCCATGAGAAAGATCTTCATTCCAGGGTCTTCTGTAAACTTTTTGCAAGACTTTGTGCCCTTTTTTGTGACATGGCTGGTGATGACTGTCAGTAAAGGCAGTTGATAGATGGAGTGCTAGGGTGATAAATAATGCAAGCTCTGCTGGTTTTTAGCAGAGACTGCTGTTTACTGCCTCTATTACTGCTGCTGCTAATGGCATTGGTAAAAGGGGGACTTCCAGACTGTGTCCTGTTATAAAGTCTGCAGAGAGGTGCTGGTTTGGGTCACTAAAGAGAGGAAACAGCAGGTTACACCACTTCTTGTACATCTCTGCCAAGGGCATGGAGGCCTTCCACAACTTCCCAACCATGATCTGTACTTGGAGGTACAAAATACAACTTGCAAGCAATTCAAACTGTTATGTTTGTGTTGGGTCTTTAGCCATGTATTAATAGTTTGATAAATGAATTCTAATATTCCTAATTAGTGTAGGAAGGGTGCAAATGTAACTGCTCTGTTAGACTAATTCCTTTTGAATCTGAATGGAGCTGAACCAGGTGACAGTAATGTAGTTACGAGTTGGATACTTGACCAGTCTACTGATCATTTCACTCATCAGCAGCATTTCTGCATTTCAGCAGCGTGCATACCTACTTTGGGCTTCATTGCACAGTTCTGAGAACAAAATAGACACAGCCCATGCTGACAACCTTTTGCAAAGGGTAATGCATGAAAAGATTGGAGTTCTCAGAGTTCGGACTGTGCTGAGCTTTGTGTTCTGTTGTGGTTTGAGGATAGATTTGCATCTCAGAAAGCCATATTAGCAAGCATAGGAAAACATTTAGCTTAGCCAAAGGAACTTTTTGGTTTTTTGCTGAGCAGTACAGCCTTGATGCAAGAACAGGTCCTGAGGCTCTCCATGTCTTGAAGGAATACTCAGGTTTTCTGGGTGGAAGCAACTTTGGTGGTGTTTCAACACATGATGTCATTGTGTATGGAAAACATCTGGGATGTGAAGCAGAACCGACCTTCCACTTCTGCTTGAAATAATTTTGGCATGTCAAATGGCCTGCTGAACCGAAACTCAATCACAGACTGCTCTCTCCTGTGTCATAGACGAGAACCATCATTAATCAGCAGTTTGGAGAGTTCGGGATCTAAGCTGAAGCAAATAATCCCACTTATGTTGATGATAAGTGGTTATTGACAAGGGAAGATTTGCCAATACTATTAAAATGATCAGCAACTGTTGCACTGTCAGCAGTGGAAAATGTTTGGAGTTAATTTCAAATTGATATCTCGGAGCTTTCATCTTTCATCCATCCTGCTGTTCAGGACTGGAATATGAAACATTAACTGTGATTATTCCCCCTTCCAACCCCTACTCCAAAAGGCACCCAAAATGGAGCAGGTGTTACACCTTAAATTAAAATTATGTCTAACATCAGTTTAAAAGCTGTAATAGCAGGGACATGACTAGATTGCATACAGAGTTCCTAGGGTTCACTCCTTGTGACAAAGCAAAACTACATTCTGCTGAGAGATCAGTGAGCAAATTTCTTGTGTAACACAGCCTGTGAGAAATGAGACTGCTGGCCATTTCTGGGTAAAGATGAGCAATGTTGCTGTTCACTGTGAGGGACAGGAGAAGAGGCAAGAAATGTTGCTTTGGCTGCCAAGTTAAAAGGCTTCCATGTTCATAGAACCACATATGTTCAATGAGTATGACTGAATAAATTTATGTAGTATATATATAGCTGGTGTATGTGCTAGATGTGCAGTAAAATGTGGGCTTTAGAAGTGCTCTTTATTTAGGAAATGTAAATAACATTAATATGAACAGGACTCCGTTTTGCTGTCAAATACGAGATCCTTTTTAACTAATTGATGGGATTTGGGCACGTGTAGAAGGCTTGGAATTGGAGTGTGATAAAATGTGTTTTATTTATTTATTTATTTTGCACAAGGCACTGAGAGCATGTTTGTTTAACTGCCCAAGGTATTTCATACTTTAGATGATTTTCCTCTGTTTTCAATTTGTAAGATTCAGGACATGAGTAGGACAGCAGCTTTATGAACTACTTAGAAATAAGCAGGCATAAAATATGCTGTGATCTTTTGTATTGGCATTAGATACTTTCCTGCTTGTTATCTGTAACACTTCCTTAATAACATTGGTACTTCACTGCACAGTTGTGATAGGGAAGGGAGAAAAAAGACGTATGGTCCATATTGTGATTTTCTTTTACACTGTTGTATATCTGCTCTTATTTAGTGTGATAAAAGCTAAGAGTTTATGGAGTTGTTCTTGGAGGAAAAGAAATAAGAATTAGCTCTCAATCTTTCTAGGGTTTTTATAGTCCAATTTTGTTTTTCATCGGCTTCGGCTCACTCAGTAGTTTGTTTGTGTTTTGGATGAGGAAAAAAGGGAAAGAAGAAAGAGTTTTCTTTATTTTCTACTTTAATACACAATTGTTAAAGCACTTCTTTTTCATCAAATAGTTTTTCCTATCTTCTTAAAAAAACACTATTTGCATGCTGGCACTTAGGAAGCCTCACAGCAACTTAATGAGAGACATATAATGCTACCTTTATGTTTGAAACAGATGCAGAGATTAGAGCCGGATTCTGAAGGCTTCCACTGATTTGGAGTATTTCTCACTTTTGAGTTCCTGATGAAAGAATACTTTGGAGCTGATCGTGCTTAGACTCCTGTGGAAAGTTACTGGATTTGTGAGTTTTTTACTAGTTCTAGATTTCTGCTCTTGTAGACAGTTCACATAGTCAGAGTTTGACACAGGATGTTTGCTGAAGCGAATTACTGAAATGAACTGCCCCCTGTGAATTGTAAGTGCCTATCCATTTTTATACTGACAGAATTGCTTTGGTAGCAACACAAATCGTTTTGTTGCCTGGAATTTAAGGTGGTATGAAACCTCCCAACCCTGAAAAAGTTGAGCAGGTAAGCAGAGGGTGGCACCAGTGTCAGCCAGCTCAGTGAGCAGAGAGGTCTCCTGGGCCATTTTCTCTGTGTGTTTTCTGTAGTAGGATATGGCTTATTGGATTTTTTTTTATGACTGTTTTATCTGACTGTTCCCAATATCCATGTGGATGTTGGGCTTTATGTTTGATATTTCCAGCCTCATCTACTGTGGGTAGAATAGCCTTTTTGAAAAATGCATGTAAAATAATAAGTTAAACCAATGATCTGAGTAGTCCCAGATAATTAGAATTTTTACATTGCACATGCAGGTAAACGCAGCCTCACCTGGATTGGTGGATCATTTAATCTCCGAACGCGTTGAGTTCTGTTAAGAAAGGTACTAAGGTTGGGTCAATTATATTTCAAGCTGTTTGTCCTACTGCACTTTATTTCCTCCAGTGTGTCATCTTTTCAAAATGCATCTGTTTGTAGAAGGTCTTTGTCATAGACTGTATTTCACACATAGGAAGTGATTGAAGGTGTAATTGCTTTTTGAAGCTCCATTTGCATTTTCCTTAGCACGTTACATCACTCATATTGTACATGACAGATCTACCTTATCTGACATCTGCATTTTTATATGTTCCTATGGTGAGAAATAACTTCTAACTCTCCTAATTCTTCCAATTCCTAACTCTCAGTTCTAGATGCAGATGTTAACTAATGTTTTGGAAATTATACTTTGCAGGATAATGCCCATAGGAAGATGGAATGGCAAATGTCATAGGGTCTGTACTAATTTTAATAATTTTGATTTCTTTCACTATCAGTGCTTTTTGGTTTTTTTTAATACAATGGAATTTGTGGCAAAGCTTACTAAGATAAATTTGGATGAATTTACTGTAGATTTTAATATACCTATTAATCTGTAAGCTGTGCTTTTATTTAGAGATTTTCCTGTATTTGCAATGGTTTCATATTTCTTTATCCAGATTAAGGCTATGTTCTGCTCACATTATTCTGTTCTGGCAATACAAAGGTATCATGTACTACCCAAATAAACAAATTTGCATCTACTTTTATCATCAGTGGCTTTGATTCAATATTGGTTTTCTGTAGTCTGTAAAAACTTAAAAGTGACTTGTTTAGAATTCCAAAATATCAGGAGTGATGGCTTTATATTAAGAACTGAGAATAGGCATTTTGCTGTTGTCAAGAGCAGGAAGGACGAAGACTACAGGTATTGTAATACAAAATTTTTGGCAGTTGGCTGGTTAAATGTTTTCATATAGATAGGTCAGTTTTATCCTGGATAACAGTTGGATATGCAGCATGCTGTTGGATATGAGTATTATTCATATGCTGCTTTTTTCCCCCCCTTGGAACAGCTGATGATATTTTAAAGACAGTGAGAACTGTGGTTGCCTACGGCCCTTCCAAATGAGGCTTTCTGTGTTGTACCAACAAAGTACTGCTATCTGTTGTGCAGAAAACAAACTGAAAACTAATGAAACAAGACCAGCCTGGGATTTTTGTTCCCTGTTTGCTTTTGCAAATGCTTGTGTTGATTCTAGGGCAAGATGTACGGCCTGAAGCTAAAGGAGGAAGAAAGTTTTCACTGGATGTTGAGAAATCACTCCCAAAAGGGAGAGCAATTAGTAAAATAAACCAAGTGATCACGGAGACAGCATTACTGCAAGTAAACCATAGCTTTCCAAATAGTGATTGGCAAGGTGCCACACAAAGAACAAAGGATTCTCCTAGCTAGGGTATGCTGGGCCTATAATTCTACCACACGACAGTCACAAAACAGCAGGACCTCATTCTGAAATCACACTGCATTGTCACATTCAGGTGGTACTTCAGGTTATCCACTGAATCTCCTCTCCTACAATGTGCTTTTTGCCATGACATTGTAACTAACTAATTACAAATTTAAATCTCCATACAAAGCGAGTAATTTCAGGTCAGGAATCCACTGTGGCTCTATTTTTAGTGTGCTGCTCTCCTTGATCAGTGCACGCTAGCAAGTTCCTAAGCATGTAAGGAATGCCATGGAAATGAATGTAATGACTATTATCTTTGAAGTTAGACATATATTACATTTCTGGATCAAGACAATGCAGGCAAAGAAAAGCATCTTTGGAATAGGGAATAAGTTTTCTGTTATGGGTATTACATTATCAGCATTAGTAGCATACAACAGGTGGCTTTGATAGTTTCTTATTAGGAAACAAGAAAGAGGAGGGTAGAATTTCTTGCAGTAATTGTAGCAGCATGAATTTTGACTGTAGAAACAGGAATGACTTGATTTGGTCTTTTTGTAAGTAGAAGGTAAATGTAACTTGTGCCAGAATCACCAAGTTGTTTGTTGCTACTTTAGTATTCTAGTCCTTTAGAAAACTTATCAAATGTATCTCATGGTCTCATTGTCTTTAATACTTAATATGCTCTGGTAATATCTCCTAAGTATTCCTTTTGAAAAGAGAAAATTTTGCACTATGAGAGGTTGAAACCATTTTTTTCCAAACATTTCTTTGTACGTAAGGCGAGGTAGTTTCCTTAAGCTGTTAAAATGTTGTATTTTAGTGAGTCCAGGATCTGAGCATCAGAAAAGATGCCACCAAAGCAGCATCCAAACGTTATTAGAAAGTTGCAGGTGCTGACTTCAGTGGGGAACCACTTCATCCTGAAATAGTCTGGTTTGCCTCCGTAGGACTTGATAGGAGAGAATGTAAGGCTGTGTGATGTTCCTGTGGTTGATATGATTGGAAGGAGATCCAAAGAATGTCTCAGAGTTGAGTCGCTTGAAATATTTACTGAAAGGTAGCCGTAGGTTTGTTAACAACGTAAGTTTTGTCACCAGAATTATGTGATACGGGACCTGGCTGATGGGACAAGGTTTCTGGAAAGCCAGGATTGCTCTTCTTGCAGCTGATGGAGTGCTGAGGAAGGGGAGCATCGAGAGCAGGCACTGTAGAAATCGCTTCCATGGAAGCCCTCACTCCATATATGCTAACTTGGGAGTTACAGCTTTGGAGTTTGTTAAACTCTGTTAAGTTGAACTTTGTTAAGTTAAACTTTGGAGTTTGGAGTGACAAATCTGTCTCTCTAGCACTCGGGCACAAACATATTAGGCAGAGGAGTCAATGGGAACATACTGTGCCCAGAGCCATGCTAATGTAAGTAGTTGCTTATTTTGCCTTTGCCAAAGTTCATGCCTGAACTTAACACCCCAAATTTCCTTTTGCTCAAATGTGAGATATATAAACTTCTCTTCTGTGAACTTCAGCCAGTCCTTAAAATGATGATTACCATTTGGTAAGAGTCCACGTTTTGGGACAGTGGAGGTTACTTTGGGAAAAAAAAGGTAAAAAAAAATTGGGAAATAGGAAAGGAAGAACAGTGATAAAGTGGCAGAGGAATAGAAACAGAGCTTTACTTTTGTTTAGGATGGGGAATAAAATGTCCTTGTATGAAGAGTTTAATTTTTTTCAGGCTAGAATTTATCATCTTAGGATAACCACTGAAGTAGTGAAAGGACCATTTTGAAAGGATAGTCTGCACATAATTAGTATCCTTTGCTTCAAATCCTTTAATAACATGAAAATCAGACAATTTCTGTTTCTATTCCTGTTAACAAAGAAGAATTTAGTTTTTGATACATTGAAAACATCGTTGCATTTTAATAATAGTGGAAAACGATTTCCATAGCACTATTATGTCTCCCTGTCGTTTGGGTACGAAGGCTTGTTTCTGGAATTCAATTAAAGAGAAAGAAGCAGCAAGTCCTGTAAATTAATTACAGTAAAGATGGAATCATTAAGGACATGATAGGATATCTTTGTCTGGGACTAGGAGAAAGGTTGACAAGCTTTCAATTTTTCTACGCAAGTAGAAATGTCATTAAGAAAGGACATCTGCCTACTTTTGTAATGGACTTTAGAGAATCTAGGAAGAATGCCAGGGAGGAGGAACTGTTGCACAAGCAGGCTCAGCTACAGGAACACAGGTCTGTAGTAAAGTCAGTCCAATTAATTCTTTAAAGCATCCACCAAGGCCCATCAAAGGTTACAAGATGGGCAATAGTCTGAGAAATGGAAAATATATTGTCACCTAATTTTTAATACTTTAAAGTGAAACTATATATGAACACTTGAATGGCAAGAAGAAAAAAACCCCAAAATTACTTATTTGAAGGAAGACCCTCTATTTGTGCATTTCTTGTTTCTTCTGCATTTTAGACATTTGACATGATTTTTGAGGTATGCACATATCGGGATGACAAGAAACAGCTTCAGTTCTAATATGCTGCAAATAATAGCCTTCTCCTTCTGTTCCTATTCCCTTCTTCTTGTGGCTTTTCACAGATATTTTTTTCCCAATGGATCAGACTGATTTACTACTATGAAAAACTTTCTGTTGTTTTCCTATAACTTCTTACAGTTTGCTGTTGTCTGCCCGATAAGTGTGCTGCAGTTAGATATCTGACTGCCTGGTATGGAACGCTGATAAGCTCACTCTGGGACTTCGTAGACCACAGTGATGTGCAAAAATAGCAAAATACATGTTTGTGTTGCATCTCTGGTCTGGTTTCTGGTACAAGAGTATCTGCACTTTACAGTCAATTCCCTAAACCATGGCTTATTAAATGCTTTAACTGATGGGTAACAACCATGTCAAAGAAGGAGGGAGCTGAAAAGTCCAAGTTTAAGAATATGCTTCTGTCCCAAGGCTCAAAGTGGTAATTTGTTCTGTGTCAAAGCTCATCTGTAAGGGATTACTGAATTATGACGACTTTGGTTGGTTTGATGTACATTTAGACTATCTGAGCTGCCATTTTTGAAGGTCGCATTTGTTACGGGGCCTTCAGGCCACTTCCAGAATTAACTAACAGATTATGACACCCAGGCACATTTAAAACAATGTTGCATGCAAAAAGTTGTCCAGCCCTCTTATGAAACTGGTACATTTGTACTTTACAGAAGGTCTTTGGCATTTTGTTTAGCAAAGGAATTGCCCCCCTTTACTATTCTCACCTCCAGTAAATTACTAGCATTGGATAAAGGGGTATTGTAGACACAGATATTAAAACCTCTTCCTTCCTGATGTTTTTCATACCGAGTGGTCTTTTCTTGTCCTTAGGGAACCTAAAAGACTGATCTCACGTGTGCAGTCTGGAATCATACATTCTTTTGGTATGCCAATAAAACCCATTGGTTTTCTAGCAGGTATGAGGTGTAGAGAAGGGCTGTTGAGTTGTTCTTTTAATTTTTCTCCTACTTAGATTGCTTTTGAATAGCTGCATGTAATATTTTAAAAGAACAGATCAGCCAGCCTTGAACTGTCCTAAAATTCCTGAACACTGGGGAGAGGGCCAAGAAAAAAAGCTTGTCTATACCAGGTGTATTATTTTCCTAAACAAGAAGAGGTAGAGAAGTGCCTTTTTAAGTTTTTATCAGTTTAAGGCTCTGAAAAAAGTCCCGTGTTCTAGAAACAAAGTTTTAAGTTTATAAAGTCACTTTGACAATCAGCTGCTTAGTGCTGACGTTCTGCTGCAGTGCTGTATTTGCAGAATACTGGTGACATTATCTGTGCTGCACAAGACTCAAATATAAAGGGAATTTCTGCTCCAGTGAACTCCTATTCCAGAAAGCAGACACAAAGGAGGGTTCAACTTGCTGTGCATCCCAGAGAAAGGAGGTGATTGTAGATATAATTCCATGTCATTAAATAATTTCTGGAAGGCTTCCCTTTCTGCTTTTAGTTTTTAGTGATTTGGGTTGGCAGCTGCAATTTACAAATTTGCTTGGCAACATCCAGGAGCTTTTCAAAGTGGTTTCGATAACCTCTGGCAGGCAGCAGAAGAGAATTCACTTTTTTTTGGAACAAGTTTATAGCTTCTTACTTTTGATCGTTTCTTACTTCTAATAATCACGTTGAAGTGTGGATTTCCTTGCCTGGTAACTCATATTTTTTTACTCTAGTGTCAGTCCTTCAAGCTGTTGAAGACATCTTTCAATTCAGTGCCCAGATTGTTGTAAAGCTGAAGGACAAACAGTTCACTGAAAGAAGTCCAGTTCATTTTTTTCTACTTGTACAGAATTGTGCTTTCACTGTTTTTGACAAATTATAGGATTGTGACAACTGCAGGCTTGTGACTACTGTTTGCTCTACGGTTTGTGGTAGGAACAAAGGGAGATAAATATAAGCTTGAAGGAGAAAGATGTGCAACACCCAGCATGAAGTGGACATTGGTTATCTGTCTGGATTGCTGGTAAAAAATAATGCAGCTTCATAAAAATGAGCTCTAGGGAAAAAAGCCTGTGATGCGGGTATACCAAGTTCCTCTGGAGAGGGATGGATAGGAAGGGTCAGGATGGACAATTTTTTTTTTCTAAGGTTTTTATTGTGTATGAAATTAATAAAGCAGACTTAGGTAGAATCTACTTTTTACAGATGGCATTCTTGAAGTGAGTCATTAAAGAAACCCTTGATTGTTTTATGTTTCACTTCTGAAGGACTTGGGATCTTAACGGGGCTCATTGATGCGCAGAAAACTGGTGAAACTCAGTGGGCACACTGGTGCTTGTTGAGTGTGATTGTTGCTGGAAGTTTCTAATCATAGAGAAGCAGAGATAGGATCTAAAAAGAAAGCCCACATGGGAACAGTAGGGGTTTAGCTGTAAGGTGAATGAATATTCCTCAGTCTCCTGTGCTGCAGCAAACTGAAATTATCAGAAATTAGGTGCTCTGAAAAGAGCTAACAGGCTAGAAAAAGCTGCAACCAACAAGGAGACAGAAAGTGATCTTAAAGCAGAACTAAGAAAACCTTTTTTTTAGGAAGAGGGTTATAGAGTCATCTACATATACCTAAAACACCAACGCATACAGTAGTTAGATAAAAGGATAGTATTTTTTCTCCCAAAGAGTATAGAGGCATTTTTCAGAAAGTTTTCTGGTGTACATAGATTTGTTGACACATCAGCATGCCCAAAATAGGTCATTTTAACAGTTTCACACTGTGTGGCTCCAAAAGTTCCTTTATAGTTCATAGAAACACGCAAGAGGGTGGAAAACTGCTTAAAATAAAAAATGCTGTATCACTGACTTTAATAGAAACACACACACAGAAGTATGTTAAAAGAAGCACGATAAGAAGCATTGCAAGAAAAGAAATGCAGAATTTGGGAATTGGGGATGCAGGCAACACAAGGATGTTATTTCTTGAAAACAACCCTGAACCACGGAGGCACATATTTTCTCAGGTTTTGGTGAACAGTCAGATTTGAGAGGTAGGGAGGGAGATACAGGGAGCTCTAAAGGATGCTTTTTTTTGCTTCCTTTAATTTTAGAAGAGTCATTTTCTTCATTGATAGTAGACATTGAAGATACATTCTCCTGGGAAAAAAAGAAAACGCAAAATTATTTACCCTTTCTGGTGTTTTGTGGAAGAAAGCATTCTTAAAAAAAAAAAAAAGCCACAAAACTTCTCTTTTTTTGTCTGCCAGTTGGCTGAGAGCTTAACACTACTCAGTATGAAAACACTCATAATTTACCTTATATTTCCCTGTATTTGTGGTTTATGGCTGTGTTTTGGTGTTACAGGCTATAGCTGGCTGACAGGCAACTCATATCAACCAAAGTGTCTGATATGAAGGCAGCACCTGGGGAGATCTTGCTTCCAGTGACCTTCAGCTTGTTAAACCAGTTGGTTTAGTAGATTAGGAGCTATGACAGTGAATTTGTGCAGGCTTGTGGGGTGAGGAGAAACGGGAGTGAGCTATGCAGCTCCAAACAACATCTGAAAGGTCCCATGTTTACTCAGGAAAGCACTGACCTGTCTTCTTGATCATTGTAGCAAAAGCAGGAGTTGGTATCATTAACAACAATAACAATTTTACAGTAATAAAGTATTTAAAAAAAAGTGTATTTATCCATTGTTGATTCAACTGAGTTATATTTCAGCTTTTTTGCTATTGTCATTGTCTGTTTCATATTTGTTCTTTACTGTTGCACAACTTAATGCCATTTTGGATAACAGCTCTGTGGGGCACAGATCCTGTCTTTTTGGCTGTGGTGGCTCTAGAAAGAACTGCTGGTGTAGCATTTGCCACTGGTAGCTGTGAGGTTATCAGCTGCTGATGCTCACAGTTTTTCCACCAAAGGTTATCTGCTGTGTGTATTGTAAGTAGGTGACTCCCATGGTTGTGACTGGTACTTAACCTGTTGTCTTTGATTTTTGCAAAAGAATAGATATATTTGCCCAAAAAGCATTCTCTTCTGAGCAAGTCAGTGCTGTAGTGGTGCTTCTCCTTGTAATCCAGGCTGGCAACTGTGCCAAACTTCTTGGCAGTACTTCAGAAAGATAGCGTTTGTATTTAAGGAAAGTGATGCATTGTGAAAGCTGTCATGTTATGTTGTGCTGATGGAGGAGCCAACTGGAATTACTGAGACAGAACTCTCTTCAATCATTGTAACCTGTGATTTCTGAACTGAAAATGGAAAGCTTTTTTTTTTTTAAAGCTAGTGACAATGCATCCTTAGGTACTTTGAAGCAAAAGATGCTGCAAATACTATAAACACTGCGCATTGTATGTTTCATACATAGGGATTTTTGTCTAAATATGTCAACTGTAAGAACATTTATGAGTTAATTTTTGTCCAGGAACATAAACCTATGGAAAGAGATATAAATACAACCAACTGTGGTGCATGGTTTCTAGGTCAACCAGTTATATTTTTGACTGACCTGCCTTTTTTTACTGAAGGCAATCTGAAAGAAAATTCTTGGCTGAAGAAAACAATCTGATTATAGCCTTATAGTTGGCAGTCTTGTCCTTCAGGCCTTCATTTCTTCTGATCTTGGTTGCATTGGTGTGTATGGAGAGGCCCTATTCCAAGCAGCACAGTTGAAAGTGGTGGGATGGCCTTTGGAAGTATTTGGAAGGTAATGGGGTAGGTAGGTAACCAATACTAACTTCATGGTGTCTCGCCTGCCTGCAAGTCATGTCTGGATGAGAATTGGATGGGGAAATGGGATCAGGTGCATGATGGGTCCTTTACTGTGATGTTGGAGAGACATCAGAAGAGGCTGCTCAGAGAAGCTGTGGATGCCTCATCCCTGGAAGTGTTCAAGGCCGGGTTGGATGGGGCTCTGAACAACCTGGTCTGGTGAAAGGTGTCCCTGTCCATAGCAGGGGGGTTGGAATGAGATTATCTTTAAGGTGCCTTCCAACCCAAACCATTCCATGATTCTGTGATTGTGACTTGTAAGTTCTCAGGCAGTTCATGTAGGGGCCCTCAAACAAAGAGCAACTACATGGAAATATAACTTTGCTCTGTAGTGCTTTGCTTTTGATTATGCCCCAAACCTCACTCATTGTTTTAAGTAGTATCAATGTGAGAGTTAAATCTTTTTTAGCATGTACAAGGTCACAGCACATCTACAAAAGCAGCTTCTGTATCAGTCAGTCTTCATGTTACTACAGATCACAAACTGGTGAAGGTAACTACATCAAGGAGAGAGGAGAATCAGACAGTGAAATGAACTCAGAGGAGACCAGAATTATGACCCAAGCTAAATGAAATGTGAGCCAGTAAATTCACTTTGATATTTCAGCTTTTGGATACCCTGCTGCTTTTCTTATGCAAATTAACTTTTCAAAGGGTGGAGGAGGAGACAGATCTTCAGGGAGCACATTTATTTGTTCACATTTCTCCACCTATGCTTCATGCAGACACTGGCACCAAGAGGCTGACCTAGTATTTAACTGTGTCTAGTTATATTATTAGACTCTCAAATAATCAAAAAAACTTCAGAAAGATTCCTTTGAGACTGTGAAAGTGGCTTAGAAATGCAACTTCGAAAATTATCAGTAGCAGACATTTTTATCCAACTTGTATGCAGTTCGTTTGTGATGGCTTAGGGCTTTTTTGGAGATGCTATGTCAGTGATGTGGAATTGGGCTTTGCTTGACATGTCCAGCAGTAAAAGCCTGCTTGGTGAACCTAACTTAGTGTCTTGGTTTGGGGATATCCAAGGCAACTGGATATGCTGCTGTTTCTTATAATCACGTGGCTGCTGTGCAGCATCTGCTTTCAGTAATTATTTTGAACTGTTTTATTTTGTATTTTAAACTCTAGAACCCTGGTGACAGAAAAATTAAATAAAACCTAATAATCTAAATCTGTGATATAGTTAAAGGTATATATAAATATATATAAAGGTATATATAATTATACTAAATAAGAATATATTATGTATTTCATTATATGACTTTATTGTGAGTATATATAGTTAATGAAAGATGAGATTGTGATCCTGACATGACAGTTAAGGGCCTAGAAGAAGTAAATAAGCAAATAACAAATAGTTCACCATAAAAATATGACCACTAGCTACCTGTTTTCAGCAGCAGCTTACAATCAGTGCAGGAGGACAGAGGCTCACCAGGTGGCTTTGCCATTGCTCTTGTTGTTTAAAGGGGTGTGCTGGCTGCTCCCACAGCAGTAGGACTCAATCTCCCTCTAATCACAGTATCACAAGAGCAATGGGGAGTTCCAGGGTTGAAAAACATTGTCCATTCCTCCTTTTCTCTGGTGATTAACTAGGACAATGACCTAGTGCTGCAGCTCGCTCAGTAATGGCACAATGATTTATGTTAACATGTTAATAACCAGGAGTTTCTAATTTATTTTGCTTTTGCTTCGTCTTACACAGCTTTGACTAAAACGTGTTGGTTGGTCTTGGATCTTATGGAGTATTTAAGTGGTGATAAGTTCCTCTTAAAATGACAACATTTTTGAGGTAGTGAAATAAGGATGCTTTAGCTTAAATTTCAGTTTCTCAGTTAAGCAATTTTCAGTTTGATATCTTGGATTTGTTACACAAAGTCCTTAAGCATATCCATCAGGAAAGTAGAATGGTCCAGACTAATTACTTTGCTGAATCTGGAATGTAAAACATAACCAAAGCTATTAGGTTGGCACCATAAATATGAGACCTTTATTGCAAAGTAGACCACGTTTTAATGAAATAATCCAAAGCCAGTGAAATCAGTGGAAAAATATCTATTGACTACAATAAGTGACTACCAGACAAAATGTCAACTGCAGTAATTTTTTTTGAGATTGCAAATGTGTTGTATAATCAGAAATGAAGTTACTTAACTGGCACAAAAATTACTCCTAAGACTGAAACATCCATATCAATCATAGAAAACTTCTCTAAGAGTGAGAAATCTTGTGGTTTATCCAAAGACAAGATGCCACTGATATTCAGGAAATGGGGGTCAACAAATGCTGTCAGTATCTGTACACGAAGATTAATCTTATTTTTAGCCACGGCTAGCTTATTTTTTCTGAGTGTGAATGCCTTTTGGGAGATATTACGTGTCTTCTCCAGGCTGAGACTGTGGATATTAATTTCTTGCCTTTTATTTAGTACCATCTGGTTCTTCTTTGTTTGAAAACTTAGTTTCATGGTGACATATTTTGTACGTTCTTTACTTTCTTTTGTACTTTTCTTTATGCTGAACTGTAGCCTCTATGAAAACCTGAAGTGATTGTAGAGCCTTTTCCTTTTGGAGCTGGCAGCAGCCTCATACTTCCACTGATGCCATTTGTCTGTGTTTAGTTGCATTCTTTTCATTCTTATAGACTCAGCTGTCTTGCTGGTCTTGCTTACAGTGTTTTTTTGTTTTGATGGAAAATAAATGTTGCCTTACAGATGCATTTCTATCCATACAAATTCTGTCCAGTACGTTGGTTCTGCAAATATTTTATCTCATTAGGTAATGTTTAAGGTTGTAATGTTGCAGCATTACTGCCCATTTCTGTTGACTAGAAAATCTTGTTTGGTGTTCATAAGAGTAAAATATTAAAACAATGATCTGCCATTTTCCCCCATTTTCTTCTATGCCTAGTCATTGCAGATACCATTTCATTTTCAAAATTTGTAGGTACATTGCCTTTTATTGATCTTACTTTGCCTATTTTATTTTTTCTCTTATTATTTTTTAATATTTAATCTTCTTAGTATTTGCCTTTTCCTTTTTAAAAACACAATTGCCAGTTATGTAAACTATTCATCCATATGTGAAGTGCAGGGAAAACCAAATTCTTGTAAAGTATCTACAAACTTTAGGTTGACTGTGTGTGGTGGTTTGAAGAGACTGAGTTGATGGACAGGGTTTTAGACCAATCGCTTATCACGATTTTGCATATAAAAAAGCACTGGTGAGGGGAAGTTGCTCTCTTCTTTTCCGGTCCTGCCCCCGGAGGGGTGGCGGGCCCGCCGGGCCGAGCCCCCTGCC